>SJYC01093337.1:0-43825 GCA_006408675.1 Madoqua kirkii | reverse complement strand
AAATGATCAATTTTAAATTTAAAATAAAAAGTAAGCCTTACTATCATTTTCATATTTACCTTTTTTACTTGAAATGTTGATTTTTCTCACTAAAGAAGCTTTGAATATTTACTGAAAGTGGAATTACTTGTTTCATCAAAGTAATTCAACTGGCATTTAAATATTCTATTCTTTCTAAACATAAAGTACTCTTAAATAAAATTAATTATCTCTACCCAAGGGATTTCTGCCACCTGGCACATTTAAATTTCTAATTTAAATCATCACTTTTGAATTCTCTGATTTGTTGTATTTTTTAAAAAAATTTCCCCAGAAAGCTCTCACTCTACTCAGAATACGTTTTTCTTCAGCCTGTCTAGGGAATAGAGGACACAGTGCATTTTATTTCTCAGATGTGAACAGGGTGCTAAGTAATATTATCTGTGAGCTTCCTAGGCAGCAGAGTTAGTAAACAATTGGCTTGTCAATGCAAGAGCTGCAAGAGGCCAGTGCAGGAGACACAGGTTTGATCCCTGGGTCATGAAATTCATGTGGAGTCAGAAATGACAACCCGCTCTAGAATCCTTGCCTGGAGAATTCCATGGACAGAGGAGTCTGGTGGGCTACAGAGTTGGATACAACTGAACACACACACACACACACACACAGTATTATTTGAGTCGATCAAATAGACACGGATCCAATTCTTATCATAACTGTTATGAATGCATTATGCAGAGCCCCTATATGATATATTCCTTGATTCCCGGTTAGAAGACAGATCTGTGCAGTGGTTTTAATATATATTCTGATGGCAAATATTTTTATGTACAAAATTAGTGTGTTATTGATTTCTTAAGCAACCAGAGATTTAGCTGATGAATGTATTAAACATACATCAAAATTTAAAAATTTAACCCAAGGTTAGTCGTAGTAGGAGAAAATTTTTCCTTTCTTTTGCAGCCTACCACCAATTTTCCCCACATTTATCTTACATCTTCAAGATGTGAATACTTTTAGCCTCTAGTTACAATAAAATGACAATCTGGAATAAGTCCAGCTGAGATTATGGGAAAGATGCTAAGCAAAAGGTTTGTGAGTTATATGTTTCAAATGTGGAGAAATTTCTCCATCATACAGATTGTTTAAAAATCTTGGCTTAGAGTCAGTTTCTCATGACCCCCCAAATTGGATGTTGTTTCCTATTATTTAGTAAACAGTGATTTCTCAAGGTTTATGATTAAGAAGAGAAAATATTCACAAGAGAGGGAACGCATAGAGTAGTGTGACAGTGGGAGTGATTTGGAAGGTTAATTTAAAAGTATCAGGAGCCTTGTGGCAAAGATCATGAGTAGTGGGTGGTGGGGCAGGCTTCTCATGGGGACCAGATATGATAAAGGACAGAAAGAGAGGGGCCAGCCAGGCCTGAGCTCCTGCAGGGGCTCCTCCAAGAAATTAGTGCTGGAAAGGAGTTATCTGTTGATCGGCAGAGTGCAGTGTTATGCATGGGTTTCCCAGGTGGCTCAGTGGTAAAGGATCTGCCAACCAAGGCAGGAGAGTCCAGGGGAGCCTGGAGGGCTATCGTCCACGGGGTCACAAAGAGTCTGACACAGCTGAGTGACCGAGCACAGCACAGCGCAGCTTTATGCTTAAATAAAAAAGCCTTCTGCTGGAATAGAATAGAAATTCCAGAAAAGGCTCAAAAAAACATGAAAAGTTGTCACTGACTAAAATAGCCTACCAAATTGGTAAAGCATGGACCTTTAAAATAACTGTCATTTGGACAACTGGGCCCCCTTAGAGGGGAGGTAAACAAACACACAAACCAGTATATGTATATTTGATAAATATCCCACAGCAGAATAAACTCCAAATGATACATTTTAGAGTGAAATGATTAAATTATTCTAAGAAATGGGTTTTATAATTTTGGAGTAAGGAAAGTTTAACTCATTAAAATTTAGAATGCAGGACACACACACACACACACACACACACACACACAAACTGTGTAAAAATAGATGATTCTAGATGCAAAAAGTAGCAAGCTCCATTAAGGATCAAATATAATTAATATAACTAAAAAAATTGTTACAACTGATTTCAAATAAAGTGATCTTGGCTCCTTTTTTTAATACAGAGGAAAAGTCCAAAGTCTAAATTTAAAAAATGGGTAAAACAGGAGAATTAATAATTCACAGAAGAGAATTATTCTTTCAACATACAGACAACAGCTCTATTTGTTAAAAAAAAGTAAATTGCAATCTGAACATGATAAAGTATTAAAAAATCTGAGACATTTTCCTATGCATTGTGTATGTGTGAAGAGGAATATCCAATCAACTAATATCACAATTGTGCTCACGCTTTGAATTAATCAGTAAGCATGTGCACAGACTAAGATATGTAGTAACGCTTCAACAAATCTGTGGCTTGAAAATGTGTGAATATTTTATGATTTAATGAGCCTTCATTTTGATATTGTCACCCATTCTTTTTTCTCCCATAGTTATATGAGACCTTTGAAATATATTCTATAATTTATTAAAAATTTCTAGTGCTTGAAACTAGACTGGCTTGTTGTGACCCAGTGCCTCTTAACCACAAATGAAAGTTATTTTTCGGTGTTGTTGTTTTAGAGATTGGAAAATTAAACTTGGCTTTAAGTATGTCCTTTTATAAAGATGTTGACTTATTTTTCAAAGAATCCAGTGGCATCACCAGTCTTGAAATGTATTTTGGTTGCTTGATTACTACTTTCTCTATAATAAAAGCTAATTCATTTTTCTGAATTAGTTTCAGAAAAAAAGTCGAAGCATAGCCCAAAATAAGAAAGAGTATTATGCTTTTGTCCATGATAGAATGTGCTCATTAAGGAAAATTTAAGATATAGAGGGAATTATGTATATACATATGATACATGGTGTTCTAAATATGGCTTTTAGCTTAACAAAAAGGATATGTAAAGTATGATTATGATTTGGTTTGCTTAAAAATATGCTTAATCCATGTTGTATGTAACTACATTTTATTCATTTCTATAACTTCTTGGTTTCCCTCTGTGTGAAATTATCATAATTACATATAATTCTAGTTTGATAAAGATTTGACATTATGAATGATGGGAAATGAGCATTCTCAGATGTGTCCCCAGGCACACGTGTGCACACATTTCCTCTGGTACACGGCTAAGGGTAAGATTTTCTTGATGAAGGCAGGCTGTGTGCTAATATGGTGTACAATTCATGCAGCAGCATCAGGGGAGAGCTTTCATCACTCCACACCCTTTACAGATGTGATAGGGTGAGTCTTTTTGTTTGTTTGTTTTATTTCATCCTTGTAATGAATGTGTCATAGATTTAATTTGGTTTTAATCTGGTTTTAATTTGCATTTGCCAGTTGCTAATGAGTTATTTTCTTATTTTTCTGGGCATTTAGATTATTCTCTTTCAAAATGTATCTTTAAGTCTGTTGTCAATTTTTTTAAATTTTTATTTTTACTATATTTTGCTTTACAATACTGTATTGGTTTTGCCATACATTGACACCACCACGGGTGTACACGAGCTCCCAATCCTGAACCCCTCTCCCACCTCCCACTCCATTTCATCTCTGTGGGTCATCCCCGTGCACCAGCCCCAAGCATCCTGTATCCTGTATTGAACATAGATTGGTGATTTGTTCCTTACATGATACAATACATGTTTCAATGCCATTCTCCCAAACCATCCCACCCACTCCCTCGCCCACAGAGTCCAAAAGTCTGTTCTTTACATCTGTGTTTCTTTTGCTGTCTCGCATACAGGGTTATCATTGCCATCTTTCTAAATTCCATATATATGTGTTAGTATACTATATTGTTGTTTTTCTTTCTGGCTTACTTCACTCTGTATCATAGGTAGTGATATCAGAGGGCTTCACTGGTATCTCAGCAGTAAAAGAATTTGCCTGAAATGCAGGGGATACAGGAGATGTGGGTTTGATCCATGGGTAAGGAAGATCCCTTAGAGGAGGGGATGGCAACCCACTGCAATATTCTTGCCTAGAGAATTCCATGGACAGAGAAGCCTGGTCGACTATGGCCCATGGGACCATAGAGAGTCAGACGTGACGGAAGTGAGTGGGCAGCAGCAGTGATGATACCAGGAACAATAAGACATCCTCATTTGTATTTAGAGCTTATTGTGCAGCAATAGTATTGTTATTTCACCTCTTTTAAGGGTGGCATTATATGTGACACAAGCTTGAAATTGTTTTCCTTTAGGTTCATCAATTTTTTTTCTGTACCTATTGACTTATTCCATCTCCTTTCAATTCAAAGATTTTCATTTAAAACTTTTGCCTAATTCTTATTCAAACCATTTTAAGCCCTCCCATTTCTACTTCAATGAGAGCTGACTTTCTAAACTTATTCCTTGCAACTGGGGGGACAAATATGTGTAATTGTATTGTTCTCTTCTCTACCTCACCCATCAGTTATGCTACACATGGAAAGCATTAGTTACATCATGGGGTCCAATAACGTTTCCTATTAATACCCATTGTACATTGCATTGCAAATACCAATTAATCTTTAACTCAGTCCATAAATATGACCTATTCTTCATGATACTTGGGGTTCCCCCATAGCTCAGTTGGTAAAGAATCTAACTGCAGATGCAGGAGACCCTGGTTTGATTCCTGGGTCAGGAAGATCCACTGGAGAAGGGATAGGATAGGCTGCCCACTCCAGTATTCTGGGGCTTCTCTTGTGACTCAGCTGGTCAAGAATCTGCCTGCAAGATGGGAGACCTGTGTTTCATTCCCAGGTTGGGAAGATCACCTGGAGAAGGGAAAGGCTTCCCACTCCAGTATTCTGGCCTGGAGAATTCTATGGACTGTATAAAATCACAGAGTCGGACACGACTGAGTGACTTTCATTTTCATAATGTTTTAACATAGTTTCTTCTTAACATATGTGATTCTCTGATCCATTGTCATCTACTTCTCTTACAACTGCATATGTCCTATATAATTCCATTGTAATTTTATCAAATAAATGTAACTTTACTTGAACCGTATGATTATTTATTTTAGGAATTCAAATGGCAAAAGCATATGAGTGAGACTAACACACACACACACAGAGGCCCGTCATCTTGCTTCATTCAAGTTCATGTAATCACATATCAGGCAGGCAACACTTTGACATTCTCAGAACAGTTCATTAATGTTTGTTCTCTAACTGCGTTTTCATATTTCATTAAATCTGCTATATCTGTTCCCATCTTCCAGCCCCACAAACTATTGTTTTTTGCATTAATAGTTTGATAAATAAAATTGAATCAACAAATATTCTCTCAGATTTCTCTATTTCCACTAGAATTAAGTTTCAAAATTACCTTAAGTAAAAATTTTATTAGAAATACTATTATTATTGTTATTTCATGTATATCTACTTTTATTTTATCATTAAAAATTAAGAAATACATTGGTTAAGATATTAACTAATTTTCAGATAAAGGTCTCAGAATTTCTTATTTTTCTGTTTTATCCTTTGTAACTTAAACCTCAAGTTCAGAACTATTTAAAATAAAGCCATCTATCATCTTACCTTCATGGACTTACATGAAGCTATCTTTGAGAATATAGATATTTTTACCCTGTAAACTTTTATAATTCTTTTGAGTCAGGAAGTCACTGTCATTCTGGAGTAGTCTTCAAAGATCAGCTGCTCTGAAATAGGAAGTAGTCACGCTCACCCTGGGGGACATTTTCTCTTGAGTATCAGTTTAATTTCTAGAAGACTGCTCCTGTTTGCTGATCATCTGGGTTTATGTTTTAAAACTACTTTTTCTGTAGATGACTTCTCTTCTGCAGCTCCTTCTTGGCTTAAAGGTTCCCCTCTGTGGGGGTAGACACCTAGCAGAGAAATGACAATTTTCTCGCATCAATAGTACTTTCTGGAAAAAAAATTTAAAACTTCCACTTTATTGCATTTCAGACCATTAGTAATGGCTGTAAATTCGCCTTCCTTAATTTTATTCCCATAATTCATCCAGATCTCATCTTTCATATCTTTAGAAAAATGTGTCACTTACTAATACACAGACATGGTGTGTTTTTTCCTTCCAATCCATTGCAGGGAAAGTTAGATTCCTTTTCAGAAGTGGAACACTCTGTTCCTAGATTAACTTTGGTGGAAATTAAAGTATGTTTTATCTGCTGACAAAAATCTGGATAGGTTTATTCATGTTAGGATAGCTAGTTGGTCATCAGCATAGGTATCTAGCAGATTCAAAATGAAGGGCACCTTAAAAATAGCCTAGAGCCTGTTATGCAGAGTGAAGTAAGTCAGAAAGAGAAAGACAAATATCATATATTAATGAGACAGTCATTTCCTAGGCAGGTTGATAAGCAGTCTAGGGGTCCCCAAGGAGAGAGGGGTCTGGAATTCTCAAGGAGGAAGAAAGGACAGACTTACTTCTCTACATTCCTTAGGCTTATATAACAACAAGGCATTCTGCCTGAGGGCATTCTCTGGATTAAACTTTCTCTTTACAAGGATTGTATAACAGCAATGTATTATGCATTCTGCCTGAGGGCAGTCTCTGGATTAAACCTTCTGGCTAATTCTGTTATCTTAAAATGTAAATTATGGGAGTAGGTCTGGTGAGGTCTTTACAACCTCCAGACCTTCTTTGGATTAGTTGGAGAATATATAAACTCATTGCTAAAACTAGCAAGGGGGTACTCTTTCTACCCCCTTCTGATGCCTATGGCAGAAGCTTTCTCTATCTCCTTTATACTTTAATAAAACGTTATTACACAAAAGCTCTGAGCGATCAAGCCTTGTCTCTGGCCCCAGATTGAATTCTTCTCCTCCTGGGGCCAAGAATCCTGGCGTCGTGATTCAACAACAACCTTTCGTTAACACACACACATACACACACACACACATATGTGCTCAAGAAAAATGATACAGAAAAACCTATTTGCAAGGCAGGAATGTAGATGCAGACATGGAGAATAGACCTGTGGAGACAGCAGGGAAGGAGAGGGTGGGGCAAACTGAGATTAACATTGAGACATAAACTGCCACATGTAAAACAGATAGCTAGTGGGAAGTTGCTACATATGTAAATCACAGGGAGCTCAATCTGATCCTCTGTGACAACCTGCAGGGGGTGGGGAGGGGGAGAGAGGTTAGACAGATGGGATATATGTAGACTTAGGACTGATTTACTTTGTTATATGGCAGCACCAATACAACCCTGTAAAGCAATTACCCTCCAATTATTAAATTAAAAAAAATAAACATTTAAACGCAATTATTTAAGACAGGAAAAAAAAAACACACATCTTTCCTGTCAAAATGTTTTTTTTTCTATTTCAGCTGTTTCCAGGCAGGTATGTAGGTAAAATTGTCAAGACTGAGGTTATAAGGCCAATATCCATTTCCACTCATAAGCACATTTTTTTCTTTCTGTTTAGAGATTCTGATAAGTTGAAAACACTATCAGTGTTTCTAAAATTGCATTTCATTTTTGTAACTTAAATTTGCTTATCTTTATTACACCATGTTCCTCATAAATTGGGCCTAGGTACTCTTTTTTAGGATTGACATGGTATCCATGTCATTTGATGTCATGTTTATTTACAGATGAGAATTGCACTCAGATGTGTTTCAACTAAGTTTTACTTATAGAATGGAACAAATCGAATGTCCATCACGCATGTGAGTAAACTGATCTAATCCCTAATTCTATCATTAGGATAGTGAATTGAGTATTTTTCTGTTCAATTTAATATCATATCACCTGAAAACAAATCTACAGTTTGAGACAATACCTCAAATATATCAGTGTAACAAAATAAAGAAACATCTTACAATCATATTACAGCACACGTTTGCAGTAGTGATGAAGAAACTCTGGTTGTTTCCATCTAGGAGTCCCACTGTTGCTACTTTTTCTGTGTAGTTTCCTACTGGATCTTCAGCACGCAGAAACCTGCGATGCCAAGATAGACAGAACATAAGGAAACAAATATACTATTCAGAGCCTCTATGCATACACATCACTTCTACCCATATGCCATTGTAGAGACTAATCACCTGGTCCAATGTAGTTCTGAGAAGGTTAGGGAATGATGTTCACTGTATGTCAATAACACAGATGTATTTGAAGAGCAAAAAGCCAGACTCTGCCACAGTCCTCACTTTTGGTCACCAAAAACAAAAACAAAAACAAAAACACAGGGTGTTACAGGATGCTGCAACATGTATACCTTTAGACTGAAGACTTAGCATGAGACATAATGTGATAAGTATTTATGGTACATATTTATGCATATTAATTTGTTTTATAGATATATTTGAGCTTAACAACACATGTTATTATTATTTCCATTAGGCTTTGATGCTTAAATTAGCAATAGTATTGAGGCATAATCTGCATAACCCAAAACAAGACCTTTAAAATTCAATTAAAGTGATTATTTGAGATACACTTGACTTATAACATTATATTAACTTCTACTGTTAAACATAAATATATTTTAAATAATCATCACAATGTCTAGTTAATATCCATCACCACCCAAATTTATGTACTTTTTTTCTTGTGATGTGAATTTTTTTAAATTTCTCTTAGCAACTTTCAAATATACAAAATTATTTGACTATAGTCACCATACTCTATTATATTTTCTTGGGCACCAAAGTCGACGTGGATGGTGAGCAGCCATGAAATTAAAAGGTGTTTGTCCCTTGGAAGAAAAGCTATGACAAACCTAGAGAATGTATTAAAACTCAGAGACATCACTTTGCTGACAAAGCTATGGTTTTTCCAGTAGTCATGTATGGATATGAGAGAAAATAAAGAAGGCTGAGCACCAAAGAATTGATGCTTTCAAACTGTGGTGTTGGAGAAGACTTTTGAGGGTCCCCTGTACTGCAAGGAGATCAAACTGGTTAATCCTAAAAGAAATCAACCCTGAATATTCACTGGAAAGACTGGTGCTAAAGTTGAATTCCAATAAGTTGGTCACCTCACTCAAAGAAATAGCTCATTGTAAAGACCTGATTCTGGGAAAGACTGAGGGCAAAAGGAGAAGAGGGTGGTGTAGGATGAGATGGCATCACTGACTCAATGGACATGAGTTTGAACAAAGTCCAGCAATGGTGAAGGACAGGGAAGCCTGGTGTGCTGCGGTTAGTATGGCTGCAGAGTCAGATGCTACGAGGTCCCCTGTACTGCAAGGAGATCAAACTGGTTAATCCTAAAAGAAATCAACCCTGAATATTCACTGGAAAGACTGGTGCTAAAGTTGAATTCCAATAAGTTGGTCACCTCACTCAAAGAAATAGCTCATTGTAAAGACCTGATTCTGGGAAAGACTGAGGGCAAAAGGAGAAGAGGGTGGTGTAGGATGAGATGGCATCACTGACTCAATGGACATGAGTTTGAACAAAGTCCAGCAATGGTGAAGGACAGGGAAGCCTGGTGTGCTGCGGTTAGTATGGCTGCAGAGTCAGATGCTACGTAGCCTCTGAACACCACCACCACCATGCTGTACACGGATTGGATTGCTATACATTTTAATAGTGGCTTTATAAATATGACTAAATTTAAACTCAATGCCTTGATGTTTGTGTTTTATTTCTCTTATACATATTTTTTGTTTGTTGTTTTAATAGACTTTTAGTATTTATATATCACCTAGACAGCATATTAAAAAGCAGAGACATTACTTTGTCAACAAAGGTCCATCTAGTCAAGGCTGTGGTTTTCCCAGTAGTCACATATGGATGTGAGAGTTGGACTATAAAGAAAGCTGAGAGCCGAAGAATTGATGCTTTTGAACTATGGTGTTGGAGGAGACTCTTGAGAGTCCCTTGGACTACAAGGAGATCCAACCAGTCCATCCTAAGGGAAATCAGTCCTGAATATTCATTGGAAGGACTGATGCTAAAGCTGAAACTCCAATACTTTGGCCACCTGATATAAAGAACTGACTCATTTGTAAAGACCTTGATGCTGGGAAAGGTTGAGGGCAGGAGAAGGGGATGACAGAGGATGACATGGTTGGATGGCATCACTGGGACATGAGTCTGAGTAAGCTATGGGGGTTGGTGTTGGACAGGTGAGCCTGACATGCTGCAGCCCATGGGGTCGCCAAGAGTCGGACATGACTGAGCAACTGAACTGAACTGAACCTTTTTTTTTTTTTTTAATCCAATGCACCTTATTAACTTTTAGCTGTAACTGTTCAGTTCAGTTCAGTTCAGTCTCTCAGTTGTGTTCGACTCTTTGCGACCCCATGAATTGCAGCACTCCAGGCCTCCCTGTTCATCACCATCTCTCGGAGTTCACTCAGACTCACATCCATCAAGTCAGTGATGCCATCCAGCCATCTCATCCTCTGTTGTCCCCTTCTCTTCCTGCCCCCAATACCCCCCAGCATCAGAGTCTTTTCTAATGAGTGAGCTCTTCGCATGAGGTGGCCAAAGTACTGAAGTTTCAGCTTTAGCATCATTTCTTCCAAAGAAATCCCAGGGTTGATCTCCTTCAGAATGGACTGGTTGGATCTCCTTGCAGTCCAAGGGACTCTGAAGAGTCTTCTCCAACACCACAGTCCAAAAGCATCAATTCTTCGGCGCTCAGCCTTCTTCACAGTCCAACTCTCACATCCATACATGACCACTGGAAAAACCATAGCCTTGACTAGACGGACCTTAGTCAGCAAAGTAATGTCTCTGCTTATATCTGCCTAATATAATCTATCATTAAATAAAGTATATACTTTAACATGCAAAATGTTAAGATCCTGAAAAGAAAATATTCCTATTTGTACAATCTTATCTTTTGTTTTGTATTATTGCCTTGCACTTACTCTTTTTAAGTTAATTTTTATTGGAATACAGTTTTTACAATGTTGTTTAGCTTCTGCCATACAGTGAAATGAATCAGTGATACATATACATACTTTGACTCTTTTTAAGATTCTATTACCATATGGATTATTACAGAGTGCTGAGTAGAGTTCCTGTGCTATACAGTAAGTTCTTACTAGCTATCTATTTAGACAGGTTAGTATGTATATTTCAATCCCAATCTCTCAGTTTACCCCTCTCCTTCCACTTTTCCCTCTTGGTAACCTTAATTTTGTTTGCAACATGTGTGAATCTGTTTCTGCTTTGTAAAGAGATTTATTTGTACTAGTTTCATAGATCCCATATATACATGATATGTATGAGGCTAGCTTCCCTCATAGCTCAGTTGGTAAAGAATCTGCCTGCAATGCAGGAGACCTGGGTTCTATTTCTGGGTCGGGAAGCCCCTGGAGAAGGAACTGGCAACCCACTCCAGTATTCTTGCCTAGAGAATCCCCATGGACAGAGGAGGCTGGCAGGCGACAGTCCACGGGGTCGCAAGAGTCGAACACAACTTAGCGACTAAACCACCACCACCATACATGATGTGATATGATATTTTTCTTTCTCTGTCACTTCACTCAGTTTAACAATCTCTAGGTCCATCTGTGTCATTGTAAACGGCATTATTTCTTTCTTATAATTAAGTATTATTCATATATATATATATATATAGCATATTTATTCTTTAATTTATAAACACCATGATACTTGTTTGTTTTCAATTGCTATTTATTATTTGATGGACATTTTAAAATATGAAAAATGCTAATATTGATCATCTTATTTTCTGTTTTATGATATGTTCATTCTTTTGTGTTGATCCAAATTATTTTAATCTGTATTATTTTCTTCTACTTGAAGAGCTTCCTTTTACATTCTCATATGCAAATACGCTTGTGATATAGTTTTTCTCCTTTAGTTTGTATGTTGATGTTTTTATTCTTAAAGTTCACTTTCTATTTTGTGGGATAATTTTGTTAGAAAAATCATTCTAGTTTGATACTTGTTTTATTCAGTTCTTTAAAGATGAATTCTGTTCTATCCAGTTTCCAAACTGAAATCTGCATCAGTCAAATCTGTTCCATTGCTATGATATGTATTTAACTCTGGTTATGTTGCCCCACCAAAAGATGAAAGGTTGTTGTTGAATCACAAAGTTGGGATTCTTGGCCCCCGGAGGAGAAGAATTCAATCCAGGGCCAGAGATGAGGCTTGATCACTGATGAGGCTTGATCACTAAGGGCTTTTGTGTAAAAAAGTTATAACTATAAAAGAGATAGAGAAAGCTTCTGACATAGGTGTCAGAAGGGGGCAGAAAGAATACCACCCTGCTAGTCTTTAGCTGGATGTTATATAGTCAGTAGCAGTCTGTTAATGAAAGAAAAGAATGTCTTCAAGCTCAGAATGGCACCAGGCCTCTCACCCATAAGATGCATTTTGTAACAATCTTGGTTACCAAATGGTTCATCTTGGGCCATAAAATGGTTAACCTGAATCCTGAAGAAGGGCAGATCACCATACAAATAGTTTCATTTACATAGATTAGAGGAACAATATCTGAGTATAACATACTGGTTTTGTCAAGTAGGTTCTGAGCCAAAAGGCAGACAGAGTTTGGGGTGAATGCATAGTACATTAGCATAGCTTAAGGTAAACATTTCCATAAGAAAAAGGCATTGGTTAATTCTAGGTTTAAGAATAGTTAACTTCAGGTGAAACCAGGTATCATTGTGGCAACACAGAATTTTAAGAGAAACTTCTTTTAAAATTTGTATAGAGAAGGGAAAAAATATCCCTAGTTTGTTTCCTCCTGCTGCTTAAGGGAGATTAAAATGTCTGACACTTGCAGGCTCTTTCCTCTGTTTGGAGACCCCTGGCCTTCCTGCCTGTTACTCTCTCAGTTACTTCTTGCTTTATCTTTTTGTTTGTTTGTTTGTTTGTTTTTTAGATGCATGTGCATGAAGGAGATATTTGGCTCTCTATCACATATCACTGATGCCTTTATCAGTCGCTGTGTGAATTCTGCACTATTATGAAAAGGCATGCTGTCCAGTAAAGTAAATCCTCTCAATTCCTGTTCTTCAGGAGTGCCTTGGCAATGATTGCTTGTCTTTATATACACAATTTAGAATCAGCCAAGTCACACACACACACTCCCTGTATACCACTGCACTCACCATCAGAAAATTCCACAGTTTATTGTGATCCACACAGTCAAAGGCTTTGGCATAGTCCATAAAGCAGAAATAGATGTTTTTCTGGAGCTCTCTTGCTTTTTTGATGATCCAGCGGATGTTGGCAGTTTGATCTCTGCTTCTTCTGCCTTTTGTAAAATCAGCTTGAACATCTGGAAGTTCACGGTACACGTATTGCTGAAGCCTGGCTTGGAGAATTTTGAGCATTACTTTACTAGCATGTGAGATGAGTGCAATTGTGCAGTAATTTGAGCATTCTTTGGCATTGCCTTTCTTTGGGATTGGAATCAAAACTGACCTTTTCCAGTCCTGTGGCCACTGCTGAGTTTTCCAAATTTGCTGGCCATAATGAGTGCAGCACTTTCACAGCATCATCTTTCAGGATTTGAAACAGCTCCACTGGAATTCCATCACCTCCACTAGCTTTGTTCGTAGTGAGGCTTTCTAAGGCCCACTTGACTTCACATTCCAGGATGTCTGGCCCTAGGTAAGTGATCACACCATCGTGATTATCTGGGTTGTGAAGATATTTTTTGTACAGTTCTTCCATGTATTCTTGCCACCTCTTCTTAATATCTTCTGCTTCTGTTAGGTTCATACCATTTCTGTCCTTTATTGAGCCCATCTTTGCATGAAATGTTCCCTTGGTATCTCTAATTTTCTTGAAGAGATCCCTATTCTTTCCCATTCTGTTGTTTTCCTCTATTTCTTTGCATTGATCGCTAAAGAAGGCTTTCTTATCTCTTCTTGATATTCTTTGGAACTCTGCATTCAGATGTTTATATCTTTCATTTTCTCCTTTGCTTTTTGCCTCTCTTCTTTTCACAGCTATTTGTAAGCCCTCTCCAGACGGCCATTTTGCTTTTTTGCATTTCTTTTCCATGGGGATGGTCTTGATCCTTGTCTCCTGTACAATGTCACAATGTAGACTGCTTCTTATCTCATCCTATGTAACGTCAAGCTGGTGGAGGTATGAAAACCAGACCACAGTTTTGATTTTTGTCCCTAAGGGTCAACTTTAATCATGTGCTGTGTTGTGCTTAGTCGCTGCCATGTCCAACTCTCTTTGGCCCCGTGGACCGTAGCCCACCAGGCTCCCCCGTCCATGGGGATTTTCCAGGCAAGAATATTCAAGTGGGTTGCCATGCCCTCCTCCAGGGGATCTTCACAATTCTGGGATCGAATCTAGGTCTCCTGCATTGCAGGCAGATTCTTTACCAAATAATAATCAATGATTGTTTAGTCATCAGTCGTTTCTGGCTCTTTTCGACCCCATAGACTGTACCCACCGGATTCCTCTGTCCAGTAGAGTGGGTTACCAGGCCCAGGAATCAAAGCCGTGTCTCCTGCTTGGCAGGTGGAGTCTTTATCACTGAGCCAGCTGGGAAGCCCTGGTCTCCAAATTAGCTATACAGAGACACTAACTCAGGCTTCCCAGGTGGTTCAGTGATAAAAAATCTGCCTGCCAGTATAGGAGATGCCAGAGAGGGGGGTTTGATACCTGGGCTGGGGAAGATCCCCTGGAGAAGGAAATGGCAACTCAGTCCATGGACAGGAGAGCCTGGTAGGCTACAGTCCGTGGGGTCATAAACACTCAGACACAACTGTGCATGAGCACCGTGGCCATCGTTGCATGTGGGCTTTTCTCTAGTTGCTGGGAGTTGGGGCTACTCTCTAGTTGCGATGCGTGGGCCTGGGCCTCTTACTTGTCATGATAATGGCTTAAAGTTAACAAAAACACAATTCTGGCCACATTTACTAAAAAGCAAGTAAGTCTGTTCTATTATAAAGCACTTCTCTACTTTAAAAATAACAAGTAAAATACCAACAAAATTAAAACAAACATTTAGGAGTATCTTCGCAATACAGAGATAATATATATATACTGTGATAGTAACTCTAAGTTTGTAGTCAGTTTTACTACTCTCCTGATCTCCGCCACTGCTCGAGTTTTATCAGTTGTTGACTACTAGATATGTTCTTATAATTAATGCAATTGTCAGCAGAATCTCAAGGCCAGCTCCAGATCTAGTGAATCCTAATATGCATTTTAATAAGATCATCAAATGATTCATGTATACCTTGAAATTTGAAAACACATCTAAGATATGTTGCTTTCCCTCGGGGGTTGTATGAGACCACCTATGAAGGTATGAAAATAAACTAGAACTTTTATTTGTATTTAAGTTTGTCTGATCCAGATACTGTCACCTGGCTGAATTATCAAAGTCCGTTGAAAGAGAACAGAATTCACATAGACATCATAACAACAACTATCCGTCTCATTAGTTCACTTTCAAGGGCATGTGGCAGTACAAAAGTACTCAGTTAAATGGATTTATGGATGATATTATCCAGTGTATCAGGTTAAATGGGTTTATGGACTATCTTATCTAGTGAAATTATGACTTCTGTCATAAACCAGCCCTCAGAAAATAAACAGATGATTTAAAAGGATACCTGCAAAAAAATAATAGATTGAGGTTCATATTAATAATACAAAGACAACAACAACAACAAAAACCGATAGAGCTGACAGTTTGGTTCTAAGTAAGAGTAACTTCTGTTTCTGAGCACATACTAAGGGCCAGTCAGTTTCTAAGTGATTAACATTCTCATTAACAATGAACTTCATTTTGAACTTTAGTTGAGCTGTATATTGCGCTTTGAAATTTAGCTACTCAAAATATTATGTGGACTAATTCCAAATTAAATAAATATAGCCAAGTAGGGACGAACATAATTGAAATATTCACAGTAGTGGTACACAACCAGGAAAAAGAAAAAGAAAAAACTTCTGTCATAAAGGCCAATTTGAGCATTCCTGTGAATCACCTGGAGGGCTAGTTGGACTATATGTTTCTGGGTCCAAAGCACACAGTGGGATGGAACTTTAATTTGTCTTTCTACAAGTTCCCAGGTGATGCTGCTGGTCAAGCAATCATATTTTGTAAGAAGCATTTAGAACTGAAGACTGCAAATACTTTTATATATTTGAGTCACTTAGGAAAACTTTAATAAAAATATTATGCCCTATGCTTCTCCCAAGACTCCAAATTGTTCTAAGGAGGGAACTCAGCCTTCTTACTCTTTAAATGACCCTAATGTACAAAGGTTGAAATCATTGCTTTAGGTGGAGGGAAAATAAAAACAGAAAGACTGTTTCTAAATAATAGAATCCTAACTAAAATACACAGGTATGTCAGAGAAAACAGACAATACTTTTTAATTAACAATCCCTGGTGGCTCAGACGGTAAAGCATCTGTCTACAGATGGGTTCGATCCCTGGGTCAGGAAGATCCGCTGGAGAAGGAAATGACAATCAGTTCCAGTACTCTTGCCTGGAAAATTCCATGGACAGAGGAGCCTGGTAGGCTACAGTCCGTGGGGTCGCAAAGTCAGACATGACTGAGTGACTTCACTCACTCACTCAAAGATAAGAAAACCACCAAAAAGGCATAGACTATGCTTGGTAATTGAATGAATGGGTAATGAACAGAATTATGGTATTCCATTAACCACAATTATAAATCCAGGTAATGGGAAGGGGGAGAATGAGAAAGGAGAACAAGGCAGAGAAACAGAAAATAAGTTTTATAGCACAAAAAGAACAAATTATTTCCGTAATACTAACCATGAAAGCCCATTTTTGCTTGTAATGAAAAAGTGATTTAAAAAGTTTCTATTAACAGCATGGACTGTAGCCCACCAGGCTCCTCCATCCATGGGATTTTCCAGGCAAGAGTACTGGAGTGGGGTGCCATTGCCTTCTCCAATTAACAGCATACACTTATTTAAATCATTCCAGCATTTAAAACTTAGGCTGCCTGGCTTCAGAATTCACGTCATTAGTCTCTATGCTGCACCCTCTTCTATTTTTATATTGATGGAAATAGAACTCAAAGGCAGATAATAAGTGAAAAGTAAAAGGGATTAGCACCCAAAGCTATGAAATAGTAAAAAGATGATGCTTACCATAGCCTATATTTTAATTCCTAAATAGCAGTCTGAACTAAAGTCTATTGTTTCAAAAAGTATTTTGAAAAAAGAAAAGATAGAGGCAATGTGTTCTGCATGCAGGGGGAGAAAACGGTGAAATCTCAGATTACAAGGACTTCTGCTAATATCTAGTGAGACATAAAATAAACATTATTTATGGATTTTATTATGGAGTGCTGCTAAGTCACTTCAGTCATGTCCGACCCTGTGAGACCCCATAGACGGCAGCCCACCAGGCTCCCTCGTCCCTGGGATTCTCTAGGCAAGAACACTGGAGTGGGTTGCCATTTCCTCCTCCATTATTATGGACGATCAGTGCTGATTTCCACAAATGTTTGATCCTCTCATAGAACTGTATAGTCATAGGACTCTAAGTAAACCTGAGCTAAATGCCTTTGCTTACATGCCAACAAGTTTGTATAAAAATACAGTTAGGCTTCCACTTTAAACTTAATTTTGTTATCAGCTGAGAGTTGGCATTCTTTATTATGGCATAGTACCCGGTGTTAGGAGAAGGCACTGGCAACCCACTCCAGTACTCTTGCCTGGAAACTTCCATGGACGGAGGAGTCTGGTAGGCTGCAGTCTATGGGATCGCTAAGAGTCAGACACGACTGAGCAACTTGACTTTCACTTTTCACTTTCATGCATTGGAGAAGGAAATGGCAACCCACTCCAGTGTTCTTGCCTGGAGAATCCCAGGGATGGGGGAGCCTGGTGGGCTGCCATCTATGAGGTCACACAGAGTCAGACATGACTGACATGACTTAGCAGCAGCAGCAGCAACCTGGTGTTAATGAAAAACATCAACCTGCTCTCCCATATACAAACACCCTATTAACAAACGAGTGAATTTTAATCTTTCAAGAAAAGGGAAAACTTAATAATCAGAGGCAAACCCCTTGTTGACATTCCCAAATTAAGAAAATATATATGGCAAGCTACTGACTGATACAGTATACAAATATTTCATTTCCACTCTGTTGGAATGGAACAGCAGGTAGTCAAGTGGCATTACAAGGCAGTCACTTTCACTGTAAGCCCGAAGGCAAAGGACTCATCCTATCAATATTTGCAGAGCTAGCTTAGGTTATTCTGTTGCTTCTTCTATACATACATACAGTCAGAAAAAGCAAAAATAAAAAATTTCCATTTTCTCCAAAGGCAAACAAAATGACTAGTTGATAATGTCTTTTTCTTTATTTTTTTTTATTTTCTAGATTGCTTTCTATAAGGCTATCATTCAATTCATTAGACTAGCTGACAACAGTTCTTTGCTTCCTCTGAGATCCTTCAGTGACCTGAAGTATTATGTCTTAATAATGCCATGATTGAGAACGCAGTACATAATAGGCACAACTTTTAAAAATAGGCAAAGTTAGTCAAATAAATTAGGTCTTAGGATTTGGCTTTCAAACAAACTTTTATTGGAACACTCACCCTAAGTTTATGGACGCTAATGAGAACATATTAACTGTTTAACATGGATACTAAACTGACCCAATGCTTATTTGCCAAGTGACTGATTATTCAGAATGTTTTTCAGTTGAGGGCAATCTGTTTTATTATGACTTTTTAGTGGTCTTGTTTGTTAGACTGACGTGCTGCTGTCCATAGGGTCACAAAGAGTCAGACACAACTTAATGACTGAAAAAAACAATTTGTTAGACCAAATATAGCACTACTGCTAACTCAAAGGACATCACTATACAAATTACAAAAAGTCACCTCTTCCCAAGGCATCATACTGCCATGGGCCAGAAAGCAGCTTTAATAAATCTACAAATCTGTGATGGCTCCAAACATGAAGGGTGCACTTCTAGAGTTGCGTGATGTATAACCTAATCTATTAAGTTGTGTCAACATCATTAACAAGAAATGTTTCCTGATTCACAGAGCTCAGAAGCCTAATGTACTCTGCAGGAGACAGTGAGACAGGCTTTAAACATAACAAGTCCACTTGTGAAGAGATGGTTTGTGAAACTACCGTGGGTGAGGAAAAGAACTTTCCTCTCCCCTTCTAGGTTCTTCTGGCTCCTCTAAGAATTAAATTGACATGAAACAGATTAATAGGAGAAAATAAAATTTAACATACTTATGAGGGTTCCATAAGACTATGAGACCCAAGAGCAATTTAGACAATTGAATGTTACATCTGGCAGAAGGAGAAGAGGGTAACTTACATGAAACTTACATGAAAAAGAGTAAATGTTTGGTAGACAAGGGGCTCCCCTGGTGGCTCAGGTGGTAAAGAATCTGCCTGCCATGTGGGAGACCCAGGTTCAATCCCTGGGTCAGGAAGATCTCCTGGAGAAGGAATGGCAACCCACTCCATTATTCTTGCCTGAAGAACTCCATGGACAGAGGGGCCTGGTGAGTTATAGTCCCTGGAGTCACAGTCGGACATGACTGAGCCACTAACACACTTGGTAAACAAAGGTTTGCTGGGCTGTACAGAGACAGTGGGACACAGTGCCGACTTTCATCAAGCAGGTCTTGCTAAGCTCCCCCCAGTCTATCACACCTAGTTCATATCATCCTTTACTTATTTGTGATGATAGTTCTTCCAGGAACAGGTTTTTTATCTAAATTCTTTTAGGCAATTAAGAATAAGTAGTAAAAGCTCTTCCTGAGGCTTTTACTTCTTAAAAACATACAACCCAAAATAATTCTCAAGCAAAAGTGACACCTTTTGAGGTGGTAAAGTTTTGTTACCCTGCAACACCATATTTGTTTAAATGACCCAGTGATCATTAAGAACATAATGAGAACAGATGCTTTGCTATAAGAGGATGTTGCTTTTTTTGTTTCTTGTTTTGTTATTTAGTTACTAAGTCATGTCTGACTCTTTAGCAACCCGGTAGACTGTAGCCTGCCAGGATCCTCTCTTCTGTCTGTGGGATTTCCCAGGCAAGAATACTGGAGTGGGTTGCCATTTCCTTTTCCAGGATATCCTCCTGACTGAGGAGTCAAACTCAGGTCTCCTGCATTGGCAGGCAGACTCTTTACCACTGAGCTGTCTGGGAAGCCCATACATAGGACAGAGCAAAGAACAAATGGATTTAAAAGAGCTGAAGTTATAAATATTTTTCTGACAAGAATATTGGCACAGGTAATGTGCCAAGAAAGTCTCTTTACTTAGCCTAAGTCTCAGCTCTGCTGTACATTAGAATCCACTGAGGAGCTCTGGAAATATTAAAGGCTGGGTGTCAACCCCAGACCAGTTCTGTATGAATCTCTAGGGTAGGGCTCATGGATCAATCTTTCTGGAAGTTCCCAAAATGATTTCGCATGTTCAGCCAGGGTTTCAATCTCCAACTTAGATGATTTACAAACAGGGTTCTTACCTAAGATAAACTAGAATAGTGATTCTCAAATTTTAGCATTCAAGTCCCCAGGGGGCTTCACAGGTAGCACCAGGGGTAAAGAGCCCGCCTGCCAACGCAGGAGACATGAGACTCGAGTTTGATCCCTGGGTCAGGAAGATCTCCTGGAGGAGGGCATGGCAATCCACTCCAGTATTCAAGTCCCCTGGGGGCTTCACAGGTGGCACCAGGGGTAAAGAGCCCGCCTGCCAACTCAGGAGACATGAGACTCGAGTTTGATCCCTGGGTCAGGAAGATCTCCTGGAGGAGGGCATGGCAATCCACTCCAGTATTCTTGCCTGGAGAATTCCATGGACAGCGGAGCCTGGGGAGCTTTAGTCCACAGGGTTGCACAGAGTCAGAAACGACTGAAGCAACTTAGCACACACACAGAGTCACCAGGAGAGTTTCATAAGACAGACTGCTGGGCACAACTTCCAGAGTCCTTGGTTTGGTTAGATGGTGATGCTTCTGGTCAAAAACTGCACTTCAAGGACCACTGATCTGGAAATTACTACCCAAAATGTCCCTAACCCTAACCCTAACCCAAAATGTCCTGAGATGGCAACGACGACATAACAGGGACCCTGTCAGAAATGCAAGCTTGCAGGCTCCATCCACTTCTGAATGGCTCCCTGAATTTTAGTAAGATTCCCAGGTGATTCACATGGAAATTAAAATTTAGGAGCACTAATCTAGACCACAGGCCAATTAAAAAATCTACTGGGATAAGAAAGAATATAAATGGGGGTGAAATAGGATAGGGATTTGTGAATAATGAGAGAGCTCATTCTCTAAAATCACCAGTTCTAACCAATCAATACCCACGTGGGCCTGCAGATTCACTACTACCAGATATTCTAATTTTTCAAGAAGGTTAGTAAGTTTTTTTAATGTGAAATCCCTCAATTGTAAAATATTAGCAATTTATTCAAAGGTCTTATAACATGTTTAAGACCAAATAAACTATGTCTTTGGGCCATATTTGGACCATAGTTTGCCTGTATGTGACCTCTGATCTAGAAAGGGTCAATCATAAATTGAATTAGAGTTTGAAATAAATCACTGGAAATCTCCTAAGAACTCTTCCTTTAAAAGCTCAAGATAAATGATGTATTTCGCAACAGTTAATTATTTTCCATAGGGCATACCTCTGCCTGACACAAACTCAGTAAAGCAACAGAAACAAATGTTAGGGCAGCTTTGAAATATGTTATGGAAAAAAATATATAAAGCTATAAGGTAGGAAGCAAGAGAGGATGCTGAAATGCTCAGGGGTGCCTCTAAAGAACAGGAGATGCTCAAGCAATCAATCTCAAAACAAGAAAGGGGAGGCATTTGATTGTGTTTACTGATAAATACTACCTATGGACACAGCAAAATTTCTAGTCATAAGCCTTTGAGAGTGGAAGAAAAATAGCAGTATTATATAAGTAGAATTTATTTTCCCTTGTAAAAGAAGAGATAGTAAAACAGCCTCAGTTCCATACTTCCCCTCACCTTTATTTGATAGCATTGGATTGTGTCATTTCCTCCAATTATGAAGCAATCTGAAAAAAGTTTCCCATGGAAACACACAATATACTCAAGGTATAACAGTTTAATGGTCATTGAGGGTTTTTTTCTTTAAACTTTGTACAATAACTTATTAAATCTTAGAAGCTATCTGAGAAGGTGATGGCACCCCACTCCAGTACTCTTGCCTGGAAAATCCCATGGGCAGAGGAGCCTGGTGGGCTGCAGTCCATGGGGTCGCGAAGAGTCGGGCATGACTGAGCGATTTCCCTTTACTTTTCACTTTCATGCATTGGAGAAGAAATGGCAACCCACTCCAGTGTTCTTGCCTGGAGAATCCCAGGGACGGGGGAGCCCGGTGGGCTGCCGTCTATGGGGTCACACAGAGTCAGACACGACTGAAGTGACTTAGCAGCAGCAGCAGCAGAGAATAACAAGGGCTTCCCTTGTGAGTCAGCTGATAAAGAATCCAAATGCAGTGGGGGAAACTGGGGTTTGATCCCTGGGTTGGGAAGATCCCCTGGAGAAGGGAAAGGCTACCCATTTCAGTATTCTGGCCTGGAGAATTCCACGGGCTGTATAGTCCATGAGGTCGCAAAGAGTCAGACATGACTGAGTGACTTTCACGCCACTCACCTTTGAGAAAGGTCACATAGGACTAGAAAAATACAAAAGGAGTAGTCAAGCAGGTTGAAAGAAAGTCAAATTATATAACTGAGTGGAAGAAAAGGGAAAAGTTATGAAAACTGCCTATTACTCTGCTAAAGTACCAGTAAACAAGCGAAGTTCCACAAAGGACTTGAGAACGGCATAGAAAAAAGGGATAAGGTAATCTCCAATCTCTCCTAACCAGGCTGTCCTTCCAACACATTTCCTGCACTGTGTATTCTTGAACTCTATGACCTCAAAAGGCTCTCTCTCCAGGATAACTATCACATGTCTCATAATGCGATAAAAGCTATTCATAATATAATTTAGCTTTAATCCTCCTAAATTATTAAATACTATCTCATACTTCTCTCTAAATCCCCTCAGTTAGGCCAACAATTAAGAGAACACATACTTTTCTGCATTCTTAAATATATCCTTATGAACATTTCAAGTTTTTGCTGTTAAAATAATGAAGCAAAGGTTAGCTAGATGCCCTTCTTGGTTCAGTACTGAAGAGTACCACCATCACTTCTTTATCCTCTCAGCCTATTTAAAAAAATGTTGGGTATACCAAGGACATTTAACCAATAAGATATATTAGACGATTATTTTTCAAAGAAAAAGTAAATAGCACCTCAAACATGTTACATTTGTCATCTTAAATAACATATATGAGCAGATTAAAGACAGACTTTAATAGGTCTATGAAAATATGAGAATTTGTAGTTGAAGCTGCCCAGATTAGAGATTATGTACCCTAAGTAATAAGTGTTAGTTGCTCAGTCGTGCCTGACTCTTTGTGACCCCATGGACTACAGCCCACCAGGTTCCTGTGTCCATAAGATTTTCCAGGCGAGGATACTGGAGAGGGTTTTCATTTCCTTCTGCAGGGGATCTTCCCAACCTAGGGATTGAACCCAGGTCTCCTGTACTGCAGGCAGATTCTTTACCAACTAAGCTACATGGGAAGCCCCTTAGTGTACACTAGCAACTATATTTATAAGATAATCTTTCATCTGTGGGATTTTTTTTAAATATTAAAATTAGAATATGATATAAGAGAGGAGTACACTGAAAATCAAAAGCACTTTGCTTTTTACTTTTGCCTGCAAGAAACCATGTGACTCAAGACCAAAGCACTTTACTTTAAACTGATGTCACCATAGCATTCTCATTACATACAAAAGGAAGAAAGAAAGAAATTAGAATTTAATCAAGGCCTGATAACTGCCGAACTCTGTGTTTGGCAGAATCGTCAGTCAGATGAGAGGGTAAACTAGACAATCTTTATGGCCCTTTTAATTGAAAACTTATCTCAATCCTAAGGAATATTTGAGTAAACTGATATGTAAACCACGCGTAAATCCTGATCCCAGTAAGTCATACAAGGATCACTATTCTCTTGGAATCCATCTCTTTCTATCACAGCCTCACCTAACTATAAGGAATAGCTCCTTTATCTGCTGGTCAGTAGGAAATCCGGAACTACAGAGAGAATCTACAGAGCGACCAAACAAGATGCCTTTCTTCCTGGTGGTGTTGCCATGGCACATTGCAATTTTTCATATACACAGATAGACGACACACATACATACATATACATTTATATATATGTGCATCTTACATACACACATATATATGCAAAATGTTCCAACAAATGTATTCTCCATTTTTCCTGCTGCTGCTGCTAAGTTGCGTCAGTTGTGTCCAACTCTGTGCAGCCCCATGTATGGCAGCCCACCAGGCTCCCCCGTCCCTGGGATTCTTCAGGCAAGAACACTGGAGTGGGCTGCCATTTCCTTCTCCAATGCATGAAAGTGAAAAGTGAAAGTGAAGTTGCTCAGTCGTGTCCAACTCTTAAAGACCCTGTGGACTGCAGCCTACCAGGCTCCGCAATCCATGAGATTTTCCAGGCAAGAGTACATTTTTCCTAATGATACTCAAAAACATTTTTTTTTTAATTTTTGGCAGTTCACTTCAACATTGCTATGTTCATACTGAACTACTATGCTAAATCCTAGGGAAACAAAAATGAATAATATTCAGTTCATGTCCTTATTTCTTAGGATTCAAAGAGGTCATAAAACAAATAGTTTAAGTACATAATAAGAGCAATATGCCTAGAGTGCTTAGAAAACACAAAAAGAGGGTGTCTAATTCAATTGCGGAATCAAAGGAAGGTTTCCTGGAGTAAATGATGCTTGAGATTTCCTAAAGACAAAACAGAGACAGAAGAAAAAGAAAAAGAGGGCATAAGGCTTCCCAAGAAGATGGGACAGTGAAGAGAAAGACACGAGGGGTGAAGCTGCATAGTATATATTGGAGAAAGCTCTAAGGTAGCATTGTGTTGCCATGCCGTGCTGTCCTTCAGTCCTGTCCGACTCTGTGAGGCCCTGTGGACTGCAGCCCGCCAGGCTCCTCTGTCCATGGGATCCTCCAGGCAAGAATACTAGAGTGGGCTGCCGTGCCCTCCTCCAGGGGATCTTCCTGACCCAGGGGTTGAACCAGCATGTCTTACATGTAACCTGCATGGCCGGGCGGGTTCTTGACCACTAGCGCCACCTGGGAAACCCAGTATTGTGTTGGATTGGCCAAAACAAATCATGCCGTAACATCCATAATAAACATTTCGGCCAACCCAAGAGCAGAGGAGACGCAGTGGGACATGGGGAAGTGACGCTGTCGTGGCAGTCAGCGCTACGTCATGGAGGCCCCTGGCTCATGTCGGGCTAAGAAGCTGGATTTTATCGTAGAGGCAATGGAAAACCGATGGAGGGAGCATGAGAATAGCATCCCAGAATTGTCTACGTTTTGTTTGAATGACGGATCTGAAGTGGAAATGACAGAAGGCAAGAAAATTAGTGACAAGTGAGTCCCTATGTTGTGTAATATTAACAGAACTGTGGAAGAGAGGATAGAATTGAGGACTATTTAAGACTTAAAATCAGAGGAGTAATACGGACACAAGAAGATGGAGTCATCTAAGAATCCTCTCCTTATATTGATGGCTTTAGGGCCAGTTCCCTCCCTAGGAGTTTAAACAATTGGGATATGAAATACACGGCAAGAGACGGGGTCTGGCGAGGGTGCAAAATGGGGAGCAGGGAAGCTGAATTCTGTTTGGATCTGTGGCAAAAAAAAAAAAAAAAGTCATAATCCGTGAAAAGAGATCCAGCAAACATTAATCAAAGCAGTAGAAGGAGAAATAGGCAACATGCTCGCAGAGAAAGTAAAGTTCCAGCAATGGAAGAAGGGTCAGTAATGCCAAGTGCAGCAAGGACATTCAGGAAGTGCCGGCAAGTGTTTACTGGATTTGGTGATCTGGCCTCTGCCAGGCAGCGTCAGTGGACTGCTGAGAATAAGAGCCAGACGCTGTAGGCTGAGGAGGGGCCACGTGGTACAGAGATGAGAGCACCAAAGCCTCCAGAGGTGCAAGCTCATGTCGCTGAGTGTGGGCTCATGCACAGTCAGTCGTGACTCTCTGCAACCCCCTGGGCTGTAGCCCTCCAGCCTCCCATGTCCATGGGATTTTTCAGGCAAGAATGCTGGAGCGGGTTGCCATTTCCTCCTCCAGGGGCTCATCCCGACCCAGGGGTCTAACCCGAGTCTCCTGCCTCTCCTGTTCTGCAGGGGGATTCTTTGCCACTGAGCCATCGGGGAAGCCCAGATAGGTGAGACTTAGCCGGATATCACTGCTTCCTCTTTGTGAGTGGAAACCTCCTTTGTATGTGATCACATAATCAATGAGGACCTCCATCAAGATGTCTTGGTAATAGGATTATTTTACTCAGACTGAATGAAAAGTCTTAATCACATTCAAAAGCCATCATGAATTATAGTTATCACACACCTTAATAAATCTCCTATGGAGGAGTCTGATGAGGCAAGATACCAACCCATAAATCTCTAATAATCTCAGCACCACTTAGGAACTAGACCTTCTTTGTCAGGTAGAACATTGTCCTAAACACACCTCAAACATTATAAAGAATATAAAGAGAGAGAGGTGTGCAGCTTTGATACAGCCACCCAATCTTTTGCTTAGTGTGTATACGGAATGTTCTAGAGAATTCTAGTCTATTGCTCCCGAGCTCCCTCAAGGAAAATGGGTGGCAGAAAAGAAGAGGACTCGTGCAAATTAACATATCTTCTTTATATATATTTCAAACACTGCCTCTAATTATTGTTGCTCTTTTCCATTTCTTGCAAGCACTGGCTTTATTATCTTGTTCACTGCTGTAATTTGGTGATCTGGGTCAACATGTACATGATGAATTTGCCCTAAGAACATCAACAGGCATGAAAGAGCTTCTCGTTCACTGGAAATGAGAACGCACCTGTAACAGCTCTCTTCATTAAACTCTAAACCTGGTATAACTTATCTTTTATGATGCTTCTTATAACAGTAAACCACTTAAAGAGATTTTGAGAGGTTCTCCTTCTCCAGGAGGATTAATAGGAAGCTATACTTCTCAGCAGACTTCTCCCACACCTCCTGTCTCCTTCCCTTCCCCGCCTGTCCTGCTCAGTGTCAACCGCCTTGTACAGAGCAATGATGGACTGCCCTATCCAGAGGCACTCATCCAAGGTGGTTCTGCAGACAGAAAGTCAGTCACCATGGGGCAGGAGGGAGCGAAGAGAAGGGAATGAAAGGAAGACTGAACAGTAACCATCGGGCAGTTTTATTTCGGCTTCAGCCAAACAACAAATTATCTTTTTCCTTGCAAACAACTACATAACTTCAGTGGTGAAAAAGGGAAACCTGTCTATCTGAGAGGAAGAGCAAGTGTTAATTAAAAGAGAAAGGCAACAACCAAAAGAAAGCTGGAGGTACCTCTTACAGCATAGCCTGAACTGCAAGAGGTTAACTTCTCTCTCTTGATTTTTCCATAACCCTTATCACCTTTCATATACTAAAATCTAGAGCAACAACACGGAGGGAGAGGATATATGTACGCATATGGCTGATTCACTTCATTGTATAGCAGAAGCTAACACAACATTGTATAACAATCATATTCCAATTTTAAAAAGGGAAAAAAATAGAATAATCTCAGAATATATTATTAACTGATAACAAAGTTGCTGATAGACTATATGGTAAAAATGAACTGATAAAATGGCATCTCTCTCTACAATACTGTCAAACTGGTAACAATTACTATGGAGTGGATTTGGAAGGGTTTTGGATGGGGTGGAGGGAAATGTTACTTTCCACTGTTAAAAATAATAATGAATCAACAACTCGTGGAATGAGTAAGACAGTGTTTTGACCCTCCCTAATTCATCCTTATTTTCTTCATTTCAGAAAGTCAAAACAAACATGAATATCCCTCACCCCAAAAACATCAGCAAGTGTCTATTGTTTATTGAGTCATTGTTACTAGTTCCTTGATTAAAATCCATTTTGCTGTGCACACTACCCTTTGTAGTTAAAGTAACTTGAGTTGTAATAATTGAGGTTATTATTACAAATTATTAACAAATACTTACAAAATATCTGTCTGTGACAGACACTGCACTGAGTGGGATCTACTTTTGATGTTTTCAGCACACAGTAGCTCCCACTAAAAGATCAGCGGAGGGGTCTAGACCCAGATACCAGAGTCAGGCTGCCTATAACTGAATCCTGAATCTGCCACTTACCGCCACGGCTTAATCTCTTTGAGCCTCAGTTCCTGTTTTAGGGTATGAATATACATGTCACACGCATGCTCAGCTGCTCGGGTGAGTCCAGCTCTGCAGCCACGTGGACTGTAGTATGCCAGGTTCCTCTGCCAATGGAATTTTCCAGGCAAGAATACTGGAGCAGGTTGCCATTTCCTACTTCCGGGGTTCTTTCTGACCCAGAGATTGAATCTGTGTATCTTGTGTCTCCTGCACTGGTAGGTGGATTCTTTACTACTAGATTCTTCCACCTGGGAAGCCCATGTCATAGGACTGTTATAAAGTTAAAATAAGTCAGTACATGTGTTTGCATGTAATGCATGCTTAATACATCTTATCTAGAATTATTAACATGAATTTAAAGAGGTAAATATTTCTGATCCCTCTACAAAACAGAAACAGCTTGTCCAAAACTCAAGTCTTGTCAGATGTCAGCTTACTCTCAAAGGCATATATGTAAAAATCAAAGAGTCAGTTTTGTGTGTGTATAAAGATGAATTAAAAGTGGACTTCTGAAGACTCTTACCATGCTGCAGTCCATAAAAATTATTAAATCAATCAGCAGAAAGAGGTACCAGTAGTTCAAAACTTGCCTGCCTCTGACTTCTAATATTTTTCTTATTTGATGTTTTTGGACAAAAATTAGAGGTCTCAAGGACACCTGCAGTGTTACATGAAGTGTTACCATGTGAGACGCAGCTGAGAAATGGGTGGCGGGAGGCCAGAGAAGGATGGACTCTGAACTGACTTAGAGCTAGGGGAGGCTTTAAGAAGGCACAGTCATAATTACTTCATAAAGTACTCACTTGCCATCTGGCAACCTTCTCAGTGCTTTACTCGTATTAACTTGTTTAACCCTCAGACAACCCAAATTCATAGGAAGGTACTATTATCATTCTCACTGTGTACAAAAGGAAAGTGAAAGAGGTTAATTCACTTGCCCAAGGTCATACTATAGCCAGTAAGCGGTACAGGTAAGAACTGAGAACTGTGCCCAAACAGTCTAGCTTTTATTCACGATACTCTACTGCCTTCCTCAGAAGCAACGTGATGTAAGTGTTTAGTTTAAATAGGTCATCCTTAGGCTAAAATTACAAATATCAGAAAACAGATCATGGACAGTATGTTTCACAGTGTGTTGATTCAATGAGATACTAACATACAGCTAATACACAGATGATAGTGGTTACATGCTAAAATTTCACACTAATATAATAGAATCTGTGTGGGTTCCAGGGATGTTTATGACACTTAAGAAGAGAATTCACAATGCATTATACTTGACCTGTCCTGATCCTTTCTTGATAGTGTCAAACAGAATGTGACTCTAGAAGCAAGAGAACAAGAGAGTTTAGAGAAGTAGCTCTCTATTCTTCAAAACTTTGCTGAACTTGCATATCCTGATTCTGTAGGGCATGTTGGACTGATTCTCTAGGAATATTGCTAAAAGGAGCATTAACACTTGTACCTGGGCCATGTCTCATTACCGAGCCTGACCCCATAGGAACCCTGGGAAGCTGAGCAGATGGCGTGTGCCTGACAAAACAAAACAAAATATCATTATTTTATAGTAGCACCTAGAAATAATTCCAGTGAAGTAATTAGCATAATGTGTTTATATATAAAGCATTTTTAAAATTTCAGTGGGTTTAAATTATGACCATCAAACTAAACAAAAAGCCAACATGAAAAAAAGGAACAGTGGATGATCCAGTTAAACAAGCTGGTGAATCGTCTGGATTAGAAATAAATCTGGTCATATTCCATATTTTTATCAATGGCCCAAAGAGGTCCACACTTTGATAATTAAATCTATAAATGCAACTAAACTGACAGGGTATTTTCAAAGGTTAAGCTAGGACAAAAGTTAAAAAGAAGCATCTTCACCTTAAGGAAAATATTTTTAATAAGTAGAAGTACTGTCATAAACTCTCACTCAGAGCATCATCAATTATCATCAAACAGAGATGCTCTTTGAATAAAGGTCAAATTTCACATAATAAAACACTTGAGGATAGACATGTGGCCCTGATTTTAAGAGAGGTTGCATCGTTTATATTTTTGTTTAGTACCAAAAAACCTCTCTCTTGTTTTTATTGGTCATAGGGGAAAATACATGAACAAGTAAAAAATTAAATTTTCACCTTCTATCATTTATACGTATATTTTGCCTTTCCGACTTAATGAACCAGAAACTCTCTGTTTGCTAGTAATAACATAATTATGTCCTGGGGAACTTGGTTTTTATATTGCAGCTATTTATCCCTTTACCTATCAGGTCATTAGTTCAAAATTATATGTTTTTCTTGTAACAGCTGATAATAATAAATTCTTACATTACATCCCAAAAGAACCATGAAAAAAATTCCTAACACCACTTCATTCAGAGCAAACACGGTACAATAAGGAGCTGGAGAAATTTTGACCAAAAATGTATACCCAGCTATGGCTCTATTTCCACTCACGTATTGTATCCACAAAACTAAATCAAGTGCATTTTCAATGAGCACAAGAAAAGCCTGATAACTTTATTAATCTCATAAAATTAGAAGAGGCCTGTAATAACCTCATTTAGGAGAGATTAAGTCAAGAATCATTCATCCTGAATAGCTTTCAATCCCATTTTAGGGGAATTTGGTTTAATCACCCAAAACAGGGATCTCTCAACCCAAAAGACCACCAACACTAATGAACAGATGCCATAAAGATCCATTCCTACAAGATTAGTTAGATAAGCTGTTGCACCTTGAGGGAAGATTTTCATTCATTTGTGAAAAGGAATTGTCAAAGTGGCTTTTAATTTTATCTGATTCCCAGATATGGATAATGGTCATGAAGAATAACAGGAATAACATCCACTTAGAAACAATCTTCTGGTGATGAGAAAGAATTTTTAAAGGGTGGCATATCACCTGGGTTCAACCCCTGGGTGGGGAAGATGCCCCGGGGGAGGGCATGGCAGCCCACTCCAGTGTGCTTGCCTGGAGAACCCCATGGGCACAGGAGCCTGGTGGGCACAGCCTATGGAGTCTCAGAGTCGGACCCGCCTGAGCAACTTAAGCACATGTCATCTGCAGCTCCCTTCCGTCTCCAGTTCTCCAGTTCCTCTCACTCACTTGACCCATGAAGGCACATTTAAGCTCTTTAAATTTGTCGCCCTTGTTGTACAGTCCAAAGAACACAGCTTCCTTTTTCTCTTCAGCTCTAGATTAGGATGTGTCTCCCGGAGGAAGAAGCGTGAGGGACAGCAGGAGAGAAGAAGTGGGATTCACTCCCACAGAGTGTGAGGCTGCTGGGGATGCAGAACGATCGGGTAGACAGAATGTGGGGTTGGCTTTTTTCTTGTTTTGTTTTGTACAGAGCCTTTGATTCTTCCCATGACTGATGTGGCGTGGAAGTTAAGAGGTACAGAGGTACACATTAAAATGAAGGATCTCAGTACTAGGAAGAACCTATGAGGTCATTGTGTCCATGGTTCCCCCAAACTGGTCCCAACATGAGAATCATTGAAAGACATTTATTTTTGGCAGTAATTTTGGTAAGTGAAGTGAAGTGAAGTTGTTCAGTCGTGTCTGACTCTTTGCAACCCTGTGGACTGTAGCCTACTAGGCTCCTCCATCCATGGGATTCTCCAGGCAAGAATACTGGAGTGGGTTGCCATTTCCTTCTCCAGGGGAACTTCCCGACCCAGGGGTCGAACCTGGGTCTCCCGCATGGAAGGCAGACGCTTTAATCTCTGAGCCTCTAGGGAAGATGCAATTTCCATAGGAAGTGATCTAATCTATGATTCCAAAGATTTCCAGAATGGTGGCATGAGGAGCTTTCAGATCCACTCTTCAACAAACCAAAGCTGATGAAAATGATGGAAACAATAAACATAAAAAACTTTGAGGGACTTCCCTGGTGGTCTAGTGGTTAAGACTCAGCTCTTCCACTCGAGGGGGGCACAGGTTCCATCCCTGACTGGGGAACTAAGATCCTGCAAGCCAAGCCAAGCACAAAGCAGCAAAAAAAAAACAAAAAACAAAAAAAACTATAAAACAAAATTTTGGAAATGCCCTAAAGATATTAGTGCCAAAGAATAGATGCCTTCAAACTGTGGTGCTGGAGAAGACTCTTGAGAATCTCTTAAACAGCAAGGAGATCAAACCAGTCAATCCCAAAGGAAATCAACCCTGAATATTCACTGGAAGAATTGATGCTGAGGTTGAAGCTCCAATACTTTGGCCACCTGATGAGATGAGCCAGCTCACTGGAAAAGGCCCTGAAGCTGGGAAATACTGAGGGTAAGAGGAGAAGAGGGAGGCAGAGGATGAGACGGTTAGATGGCATCACTGGCTCAATGGACATGAGTTTGAGCAAGCTCTGGGAGACAGTGAAGGACAGGAAAGCCTGGCTTCGTGCAGTTCATGGGATCCCAAAGAGTTGGACATGACTTAGCAACTGAACAACAAAAACAACAAAAGATATATAACAAATGGAAAAATATTTATTTTTTAAAAATTTATTAAGTTCTCAGTAAAAAGGGTGAGTCACCTGAGCCACAAGTCACTCCCTCACTCACTCTTGTCCCCAGATCACCACAATGGGAGCTCCACTATGTCACCTGTGACCCAGAAAATGGGGCTCAGAAATGCTCTCCCACCAGCTCCCAATCAAAGTCTCTCCTAGAGCAAAAGGTATCCAGTATTTCTCCCCAGCCCCAGTCCCGCACTGCAGAGACTAAAGCCCAGGCCTGCACAAAAAGAGACCAGAAGCTTCCTTTCTATATCCAGCCCCTACTTGTGCAGCAGAGACTGCCTCAGCCATGGCGGCTGAGAACACTGTGCCCCAGGGGCCTTGGCTTCAGATTTCTCATCAGGCAGAGGGCCCGTGCTGGGAGATACAGGCCAGGACACTAGAGGCTCCTGCGCCGGCCTGGAGCCACTTTCAGAAAGCAGAGGTTTTACTCCAAGAGAAGCAGGGCATTGTCTTCAGGCCCAGTTCCAAAACACTGGCTCAGAGATTTTACCTATGGCAAAGACAGGCTATACACATGAGCTACTGAGAAGTTATCCCCATAGATTTCTTTATTTGGAACAGAAGGAACAAAAATTAAAATCCACAGATACTCTAAGAAACCATGGATATTTTGCTAGTAAGCACTTAAAACGAGGCTTGTAGCTACATAAAAGCAACAAACTAAACCACTGGCCAGTCTGTTTGTCAGAGAAAATCAGAGAAAGAGACAGCTGAGGGCCCTCAAGGGTCAAAACAATCCGCCAAGACTGGCCTCTAAATTGCTCCCACAAAGCAGTCTGAGTTTTATTGGACTAGAGTTTAAAGAATTCATACTAATTCACCAAACATTCTTTCCAAAAAAATAGAAGAGGAGGGAACATTTTCCAATTCATTTTATAAGGCCAACATTATCATGACAACAAAACCAGATAAGAGATCAAAATCACAGGAATTATGATAGAGGCACAAATATCATCAAAATACATGTTAACAAAATCCATAAATACATAAAAAGGATTATACACCATGACCAAACGAGACTTATCCCAGAAATGCAAAGTTGGTATAATATCCAAAAATGAGTCATGTTGAACACCATATCCATAAAATAAAGGACAAAACCCATGGCTGATTCATGTCAATGTATGGCAGAACCATTACAGTACTGTAAAGTAGAATAAAGTTTTAAATTAATAAAAAAAAAAGAAGCATTAAAAGCATTTGAAAAAAATAAAAACTAATGTCAGTTCAAAATTAATAAGGGAACATGTATATATATAGAAATCATAAACACACACATGAACAGTCACCATCATACCTATCACATTCTTTATAATGGTAATTTATAAAATGAGTTAAATAACTGAATGCATTTAAATCCTGCAGTATCCTGTGGTTGTCTCAAAAACTTCCACGTAGGTACATTCGTTCTTATGTATTGACTTGTAAATATATAATATATGCCTAATATATTAAGACAAATTTTATAAGGGATGCAACTTAAATATGTAAAGATTAATTCAATATATGCGGAATAATTTAACCCAAAATGTTAACAGCAGTACTATCTAGCTGTTGGGATTACTGTTTTAACATTTATTTTTATTTTATTGTTTTCTTTAAACTTTCTGTGTTGTCAGAGGTTTAATAATGATTTGGAGCTTTACAGACAGATCACTTGACGCCACCCTCAATGTACTGTATTTCTGGAGGTATGACATAGGGGATATGTGCTTTTCCAAGTTCTCCAGGTCATTTGGACATAGCCAGTAGGGCACAGTTATGTTTTTTTATTATTATTAAAAAGCTTTATTTATATTTTGAATAAGCAATACATTCAAATAATCAAAGTCCAAAGGGGTAGATTGTGATCTTTCTGGTCCTACCCCCAGCCCCTCAACCCCAGCTATGGGGTTTAGATATCAACAGTCTATCTAACTTCTAACCTGATAAGAGAATGGCCTCCACAACATCTCAAACACATTGCCCCCCAGCTACACATGAACAGATAAAGGGAAAGGGAGTTCCCAATCTCAGATGGCAGACCACCCTATCATCAGCGAGCTCTGTTTATTAGTATGCTCCCTTGGTGTTGTGGAATATATTAGAACACATTAAATATATTTTAGGCCAATATATTAAAAGCCACCAATTCATGCTAGACTTATCTGCATTATAATAATGGTGCATAAACTCATGTGGGAGAGTGATACATCCAACTGAGGGATGTTCTTCCCTAATGTTTCCCAACCCCTCCCCATACACATGCACACAAACCAGGATCTAGATGGAGCAAACTGGCATTGAGACTGGAAGAGGGAAAGAAAATAAGTTCTCTGGCATGGTATCCTCCCTGAGCTATACTAACAGGAAATCATCCTACACAGTGTGAAATATGGCAGAAGGAAATGCCGTACAGCTCTACCCAAAGGCTGAGCAGGAGAGGCTGGACCCTCGGGAAAGGATGCAGAGAGGTAAAAGGGCTCTAGAGAAAGTTCAAGAAGTGAACATACGTTGGTCCCCTCTCAGCTCTTGGCACGTGTGAAGTTGCTTCAGTCATGTCCCACTCTGTGACCTTATGGACTCTAGCCCACTAGGCTCCATTGGATTCTCCAGGCAAGAGTACTGCAGTGGGTTGCCATGCCCTCCTCAAGGGGATCGTCCCAACCCAGGGATTGAACCCATGTCTCCTGCAGCTCCTGTACTACAGACAGATTCTTTACTGCTGAGCCATTGGGGAAGCCCCAGGCACCATGACGCTCATGTGAAAATAGGAGAAAGAGCCTTGTCCTCCATATTACCCCGCCTTTCAGATCAGGGGGTGGGCAAACTACAGCCTCTAAGCCCAAATCCAGCCACATCCATTCATTTACATATTTTCTATGGCTACTTTCAGACAACAGCAGCAGGTAGAATTCAGTAGTTGTCATGGAACATGAGTAAGAATTCACTTTTAGTTTACTAAGTGATCAAAGTTCTAAAAGTAGAACTACCATATGATCCACCAATTCCATTCTTGGGTATATATCCAGAAAAAAAAGAAAACTCTAATTTGAAAAGATGTGTGTGCCCCAAATATGCTAGCATTCATAGTAGCACTCTTTGTGATAGCTAGGACATGGAAGCAATCCAGTACTCATCAACAGATGATGGGAAAGATGTGAGATAGATAAATGGATGGACAGATGGGTAGATACCTAGAGGAATATCATTCATCCATAAAAGAATATTGCAGTTTGTGGTAACACGATGTCCCTAAAGAATATTATGCTTAGTGAAGTAAGTCAGAGAAAGAAAAAAAAAATGAATCACTTATATGTGGAATCTAAAAAATAATACAAATGAATCCATATGCAACACAGAAACAGACTCAGACATAGGAAACAAACTTACGGTTACCAAGTAGGAAAGGGAAGAGGAAGGGACAAATTAGGAGTATGAGACTAACAGATACAAACTACCGCACATAAAAGAGAGAAGCAACAAAAACTTACTAATAGCCTATAACGGAATATCATACAAAAACAAAAGAAACAAAGCCAAATCCCAATGCTGTACACCTGAAACTAACACAATATTGCAAATCAACTATAATTAAAAAAAGAAAAAAGATTGCCCTTTATAAACTTACAGAGAAGGAAAGCCCAACGTATACGTTACTCATTTCTATGCGGGCATTTTGTTCATTAAAATACACTAAAATTTTTATTATTATATTCAGCAATGAGAAAATAGCATGTGCCAGTGCAATTATTTCTTTAATCAAGTATGTATTTACTTAGGATATACCCAATAATACATCCCTATGTGCTTTAAAATCATATATATCTTGAATTATTGAGAGGTTATATGTATGAGATTCACTTGCCATGTAATTGCATTTACTTCACACTATAGCAAATTATTCCTTAATAATGTTAGCTCCATCCATACCACTAGCTCAATCATTTAATTCATCCTAAGTGTTTATCTGGCATGAGCACTATCGTTTGATTCATCATAAATGTTTACCTGGCATGAACACTTGGTATCTTACTTTTCTTTTCTAAATCCTCTGATTTTATATTTATAAGCATCAGAAATTCCAGTAGTTCCCGAGCTTCCTAATTTCCTTAATAAAAACTTTGCTATTGCTGTTGTTATCCATTGCACCAAGTATGGTTTATTTGTTACGGATCCATTGCTGTTGTTCAGTTGCTAAGTTGTGTCCAACTGATTGTAATCCTATGGATGGTACCACACCAGGCATTCCTGTCCTTCACTATCTCCCAGAGTTTGTTCAAATTCACATCTGTTGAGTAGGTGATCCTATCTAATAATCTCATCTTCTGCTGTCCCCTTCTCCTTTGCCTTTAATCTTTCTCAGAGTCAACATCTTTTCCAATCAATTGGTTCTTCCCATCAGGCAACCAAAGTATTGGAGCGTTGGCATCAGTTCTTTCAATGAATATTCAGGGTTGATTTCCTTCAGGACTATCTGGTTTGATCTCCTTGATTTCCAAGGGACTCTCAAGAGTCTTCTCCAACACCACAGTTTGAAAGTATCGATTCTTCAGCACTCAGCCTCCTGTATGGTCCAGTTATCACATCTGTATATGGCTTGGAAAAACCATCACTTTCACTATATGAACCTTTGTCAGCAAAGTGATGTCTTTGCTTTTTAATACCGGCTCAGAGGTTAAAGCGTCTGCCTGGAATGTGGGAGACCCGGGTTTGATCCCTGGGTCAGGAAGATCCCCTGGAGAAGGAAACAGTAACCCACTCCAGTACTCTTGCCTGGAGAATTCCATGGACTGAGGAGCCTGGTAGGCTAATTTGTGATAGCTAGGACATGGAAGCAATCCAGTACTCATCAACAGATGATGGGAAAGATGTGAGATAGATAAATGGATGGACAGATGGGTAGATACCTAGAGGAATATCATTCATCCATAAAAGAATATTGCAGTTTGTGGTAACACGATGTCCCTAAAGAATATTATGCTTAGTGAAGTAAGTCAGAGAAAGAAAAAAAAAATGAATCACTTATATGTGGAATCTAAAAAATAATACAAATGAATCCATATGCAACACAGAAACAGACTCAGACATAGGAAACAAACTTACGGTTACCAAGTAGGAAAGGGAAGAGGAAGGGACAAATTAGGAGTATGAGACTAACAGATACAAACTACCGCACATAAAAGAGAGAAGCAACAAAAACTTACTAATAGCCTATAACGGAATATCATACAAAAACAAAAGAAACAAAGCCAAATCCCAATGCTGTCACCTGAAACTAACACAATATTGCAAATCAACTATAATTAAAAAAAGAAAAAAGATTGCCCTTTATAAACTTACAGAGAAGGAAAGCCCAACGTATACGTTACTCATTTCTATGCGGGCATTTTGTTCATTAAAATACACTAAAATTTTTATTATTATATTCAGCAATGAGAAAATAGCATGTGCCAGTGCAATTATTTCTTTAATCAAGTATGTATTTACTTAGGATATACCCAATAATACATCCCTATGTGCTTTAAAATCATATATATCTTGAATTATTGAGAGGTTATATGTATGAGATTCACTTGCCATGTAATTGCATTTACTTCACACTATAGCAAATTATTCCTTAATAATGTTAGCTCCATCCATACCACTAGCTCAATCATTTAATTCATCCTAAGTGTTTATCTGGCATGAGCACTATCGTTTGATTCATCATAAATGTTTACCTGGCATGAACACTTGGTATCTTACTTTTCTTTTCTAAATCCTCTGATTTTATATTTATAAGCATCAGAAATTCCAGTAGTTCCCGAGCTTCCTAATTTCCTCAATAAAAACTTTGCTATTGCTGTTGTTATCCATTGCACCAAGTATGGTTTATTTGTTACGGATCCATTGCTGTTGTTCAGTTGCTAAGTTGTGTCCAACTGATTGCAATCCTATGGATGGTACCACACCAGGCATTCCTGTCCTTCACTATCTCCCAGAGTTTGTTCAAATTCACATCTGTTGAGTAGGTGATCCTATCTAATAATCTCATCTTCTGCTGTCCCCTTCTCCTTTGCCTTTAATCTTTCTCAGAGTCAACATCTTTTCCAATCAATTGGTTCTTCCCATCAGGCAACCAAAGTATTGGAGCGTTGGCATCAGTTCTTTCAATGAATATTCAGGGTTGATTTCCTTCAGGACTATCTGGTTTGATCTCCTTGATTTCCAAGGGACTCTCAAGAGTCTTCTCCAACACCACAGTTTGAAAGTATCGATTCTTCAGCACTCAGCCTCCTGTATGGTCCAGTTATCACATCTGTATATGGCTTGGAAAAACCATCACTTTCACTATATGAACCTTTGTCAGCAAAGTGATGTCTTTGCTTTTTAATACCGGCTCAGAGGTTAAAGCGTCTGCCTGGAATGTGGGAGACCCGGGTTTGATCCCTGGGTCAGGAAGATCCCCTGGAGAAGGAAACAGCAACCCACTCCAGTACTCTTGCCTGGAGAATTCCATGGACTGAGGAGCCTGGTAGGCTAGTCTATGGGGTCGCAAAGAGTCGGATATGACTGAGTGACTTCACTTTGTTATAGCAAGGAGCAAGGAGCAAGCATATTTTAATTTCATGACTGCAGACACTGTCCACAGTGATTTTGGAACCCAAGCAAATAAAATCTGTCACCCTTTCCATTTGCCATGAAGTGATATGACCAGATGTCACAATCTTAGTTTTTTGAATGGTAAATTTTAAACCAGCTTTTTCACTCTTCTCTTTCTCCCTCATCAAGAGCTCTTTAGTTCCTCTTCACTTTCTGCCATAAAGGAGCAAGCATCTTTTAATTTCATGACTGCAGACACTGTCCACAGTGATTTTGGAACCCAAGCAAATAAAATCTGTCACCCTTTCCATTTGCCATGAAGTGATATGACCAGATGTCACAATCTTAGTTTTTTGAATGGTAAATTTTAAACCAGCTTTTTCACTCTTCTCTTTCTCCCTCATCAAGAGCTCTTTAGTTCCTCTTCACTTTCTGCCATTTCAGTGGTATCATCTGCATATCTGAGGGTGTTGATATTTCTCCCAGCAATCTTAATTCCAGTTTGTGTTTCATCCAGCCCAGCATTTCGCATGATATAATCTGCATATAAGTTAAATAAGCAGGGTGACAATATACAGCCTTGAATATACTCCTTTCCCAATCTGAACCAGTCCATTGTTCCTTGCCCGGTTCTAAAAAACTGTTTCTTCTTGACCTGCATACAGGTTTCTCAAGAAATGGGTAAAGAGGTCTGATATTCTGGTCCCCTGAAGAATTTTCCACAGCTGTGATCTAAACAGTCAAAGGCTTTAGTGTATTCAGTGAAGCAGAAATAGATATTTTTTTCTGGAATTCCCTTGCCTATTCTATGATCCAGCAGATGCTGGTAATTTGATCTCTGGTTCCTGTGCCTTTTCTAAACCCAGCTTGTACATCTGGAAGTTCTTGGTTGTTGAAGCCTAGATTGAAGAATTTTGAGTATAACCTTACAATATAGGAAATGAGCTCAATTGTATGGCAAGATCCAAAGTAAAAAGCAAATAGTTAAATAAATTAAAAAATAAAAATAAATAAGTATATTCTTTCCATTAATAATACAGCAAAGTGTCAATGTTTTTCTCTTAAATTGTCTCTTTCCAGTAGGGATGGAACAGAAACATGGCACCGAAGATCGCCATTTCCCTGAGACCTGAGGCCAAGGAAAAGCCCTGGTTTCTGTTTATTTTCAATCTTGCTCGTAATAACTTCTTTCAAGAGCTTTCCATCAACTGTCATGAAGTGAGCATCTTAACTGAAGGCAAATTATAGAAACTCAACTGATTTGATAACAGTACAATTGCTAAACTAAACTAAACACATACACGCAAGCTGGTCAAAAACTTTCTCAAATCTTCTATATGTCCAGCTTTCTCAAGCACTTCTGTAATTTTAAAACATTAAATATATTATGGTACAGTTAGGAACTATAAAACAAAGTTTGACAGTGACTATATATTGTAGGCATATTTAACCAGGAATACACAAGTTGCATTAGCTGCAGAAATTAACCCAAACAAGAAGCAAAACAGATCCAGTATAGCTTTTTTAAGGGAAAACATGAATTTGCTGGTCCACTGAGTGCCAGCACTTTCTGAGCTACATTTGAAAAGCATCTGGGGAGTCTGAGCCACATTAACCACAACAACAAATTGCATATTGAATTGCTTTTTTGGATCAACATTGTCTAAATCCACAATAAAATTTAATGTAAAACACAAGGCCAGTATTGCTTTCATTTCTCTTAGAGGAGTAAATTTTTTATAGTAACTTCAAAAGTTACTATAAAATGGTTTTATAGGAAATTTTTAAAGGATTTTTTTCTTCCTTTTTTAGATTTCTTCTCTCTCATTTTAGTTTGAAACATAGTTGTTTGAGGAGAATTCCTTGACACTGACAACAGCAATTGTGTTCTGTAAAAAAATTTAACGTTCTTTTATTAAATAGCTATTGAATGGCTACAGGGTGTAAGTTACTCAAGGAGGTACAAAGATGAATGATCAATTGCCTCTTCCCTCAACAACTTCAGAATTAGAGGGATACAAGCATAACAAAGTAACAAGGAAATTATCAGTGTTGTTTGCTCATAGTCATGTCCAACTCTTTGTGACCTCATGGATTGTGTTAATAGCATGCCAGATTCCTCTGTCCTCCACTACATCCCTGAGCTTGTTCAAACTCATGTCCATTGAGTTGATGATGCCATCCAACCATTTCATCTTTTGTCACCCCCTTCACCCCTTGCCCTCGATCTCTCCCAGTGTCAAGGGTCTTTTTCAGTAAGTCAGCTCTTTGCATCAGGTGGCCCAAGTATTGAGCTTCAGCTTCAGCATCAGTCCTTCCAAGGAATATTTAAGGTTAATTTCCTTTAGAATTGACTGATTTGTTCTCTTTTCAATCCAAGGGACTATCAAGAGTCTTCTCCAACACCACAATTCAAAAGCATCAATTCTTCGGTGCTCAGCCATTTTCATGGCCCAACTCTCACATCTGTACATGACTACTAGAAAAACCATAGCTTTGACTATGATGATTAGGGGTTAAAATTTAATTAGGAAAGTACAAACAAGTTAGTATGAGAAGAAGAGATGGAATTTAGCAAGGGGAAACAAGGGACTTCACACACAAGATAGGGTTTCAGTTAGTCCCTTGGGTTAGTTTTCTGAGCCTATTGTTACAAATTACCACAAATATAACGACTTAAAGCAAACTGATTATCTTGGGTCTCACTAGGCTAAAAGCAATGTAATATGATGATTAGGGGTTAAAATTTAATTAGGAAAGTACAAACAAGTTAGTATGAGAAGAAGAGATGGAATTTAGCAAGGGGAAACAAGGGACTTCACACACAAGATAGGGTTTCAGTTAGTCCCTTGGGTTAGTTTTCTGAGCCTATTGTTACAAATTACCACAAATATAACGACTTAAAGCAAACTGATTATCTTGGGTCTCACTAGGCTAAAAGCAATGTACTGGTAGTGCTGGGGGTTTTTTCTGGAGGCTCTAAGAGTGTTACGGGTTGAATTGTGTTCCCCTCAGAAAAGGTATGTTGAAGGTCTAACTCATGTACCTAGGAATGAAATCTTACTTGACAATAGGGTCTTTGTGGATGTAACCAGATTAAAAAGAGGTCATCAATATGGGCCCTAATGTGATTTGTATTCTCAGAAAAGGAAAAACCCACATAAAGACAGAGACACACGGGGAGAAGATGAGAGAGGCAGGCCTGGCCGTGACGCAGCTGCATCCCAAGCCGAGGAACGCCTCGGGTCCACTGTCACCAGCAGAAGGCAGGAAGAGGCAAGGAAAGACTGCCCAGGGTCTCGGAGCCGCATGATCCCGCCGAGACCTTATTTGGCCTGTTAGTCTCCAGATCTGTGAGGGAATAAATTTCTGTCCTTTTAAACTATGCAGTGGACAGTACTTCGTTACAGCACCCCTAGGAAACCAATACAAGGGCCAAATCTGTTTCCTTGCCTTTTTCAGCATCTGGCAACCACCTGCCCTTCTTGGCTGATGGCTCTTTCCCTTCATCTCCAAACCCAGCACGGGCAAGTCGAGTCCTTCCCACGTCAAACTGCACAGCACTGCTTCCTTTGCCACACCTCCTTCTCGGGTTGGCTCCTCTTCTGCTCTCCTCTTCCATTTTCAAAGGTCCTTGTGATTACACACAACACACCCAGATAGTCCAGGATGATTTCTCTATTTTCTGTTTGCTTCAGTTCAGTTCAGTTCAGTCGCTCAGTCATGTCCGACTCTGCGACCCCGTGAATCGCAGCACAACAGGCCTCCCTGTCCATCACCAACTCCCAGAGTTCACTCAGACTCACATCCATCGAGTCAGTGATGCCATCCAGCCATCTCATCCTCCGTTGTCCCGTTCTCCTCCTGCCCCCAATGCCTCCCAGCATCACAGTCTTTTCCAATGAGCTAGCTCTGTTTGCTTACTTGCTTCTTTTTAGCCATGCCATGTGGCATGCGGGATCTTAGTTCCCCGACCAGATGTTGAACCTCTTCCCCCTGCAATGGAAGCAGGGAGTCTTCACCACTGGAGCACCAGGGGAGTCCTGATTTCCCTATTTAAAAGGTCAATTGATTAGTAACCTTGATTCTATCTTCAGTTTAATTTCCCATTTAACATCCAATATGTATATGTTTCTGAGATAAGAATGAAGGCATCATTAAGGGACCATTATTCTGCCTCCCACAGTCCATAAAGCAGAGTTCTGAGTGTGGTGGACACATCACCTTTATCATAATCACCTTAGTGTCAGATTCTTAGACTTTGCTTCCTATTTTGTGAGTGGAGACCAGAAACTAAAAATCAAGCAGAATTTCTGATTGGTGGTCTTGGAAAAAAAAGTATCTCAAATGAAAAAGACTTTGAGTGTATATACAAAAAGAGATAAATGAAGACCGTGATCATGGAAATATAGTGTAGCTTTAACCTGTTGTTATTTAGTTGTTAAGTCAC
>SJYC01093336.1:0-54264 GCA_006408675.1 Madoqua kirkii | reverse complement strand
TGAACTGTAGCCCACCAAGCTCCACTGTCCTTGGGATTTCCCAGGCAGGAATACTGGAGTGGGTTGCCACTTCCTTCTCCAGGGAATCTTCCCAAACTAAGGATCTAGTCTGAGTCTCTTGAAGACGGACTGTAGGTGGATTCTTTACCACTGAGCCACCAGGGAAGCCCAGTCTTACCCTAGGGAAAGATAATCTAAAGGAGATTTGTGAAAAACTAGTTTGGAAACGAGGATGATGCCAGAGTTCAAGAAGTGTGAAACAACTTGCTGCTGCTGCTGCTGCTGCTAAGTTGCTTTAGTCGTGTCCGACTCTTTGCGACCCCATGGACTGCAGACCACCAGGCTCCTCTGCCCATGGGATTTTCCAGGCAAGAGTACTGGAGTGGGGTGCCATTGCCTTCTCCAGAGGACCAACTTAAGTGAGTTTAATTTCACCTGGGGAGTCAAGAAACCAAAAACACTAGAGAAATACAATAACTTACTTCTTGAATAGATATGTTTTTTCTCCAGAAAGTAATTTATACCCAGAAGAGTTAAATGAAAACAGTCAGTTGTCTTTGAAGATATAATATTGAAATAATCTCATTTTGTATTATTCAATTATGAGGTCATAATTTCTTTTTTTTACCAATCCTATCTTAATCCATTTCTCTCCAAGAATAAATCCCTGGTGAGAACTAAAAAGACAGATTGCTAATCAAAATCTTTCAACCTCTTGGCACTGTTATATAAATATATCACAGTTACCTGTCTTTCACTGCTAATGAATATAGACTTGGAGGACTATATAGAGAATGCAAAGATTAAATGGTAGTAGTTGTAATAAATGTTAGCCTTTTCCAATGCAACATGATGCTAACTGCTAGTTAACCAATTTTCAAACTCCTGCCATTGTTTCAAAGTGCACTATAAAACTGGCAAGATTTTCATACCCTTGTCACTATTATCAGAACCATAAAATCCCAACTGAAAAAGAAACTATTTCTAGAGATACAAATTTAATACAGTATAAAAGGTGAACAGTAGCAGCCTCAGAATATTTTAAAACAATTTTCCAGGATGAGAGATAATGAATCATTGTAGCTGTGAAAAAGACACAAGACTTCATAACAATAAATCTATGTCAATACTAACAAATAAGAGTAGGTACATATATCTGTTGTCTCTGTAACATAAAATATTTGGCATTCTGGTTTACACAACATTTCCATTTAATAGAGTATTAGAATATATACCTACCCTAGATTTTACCAAAAATACCCTGAAGTAATCCAGCTTTAAAGTAACTGGGTCATCCCAGTGCCCCATTCCCAAGCGTCCTGTATCCTGCATCGAACCTGGACTGGCAATTCGTTTCATATATGATATTATACATGTTTCAATGCCCTTCTCCCAAATCATCCCGGGGAGGGAGGTGGGAGAGGGGTTCAGGATGGGGAACACGTGTACACCCGTGGCAGATTCATGTGGATGTATGGCAAAACCAATACAGTATTGTAAAGTAATTAGCCTCCAATTAAAATAAATTTATATTAAAAAACTAATAATTAAAAGTCATAACTGAACTGCCATCACCACCATAAATGAACCTTAAAAAGCTTCCATACCTAGCAGCAAATAACGTAACGATTGCTCTAGATTTTCCCACTTCACTCATTGTCCAAGCAAAACAAAACCAAATCAACCAAACAAACAAATTAACCAAAACAGCACATTGTTGTTAGAAGGCATTTTTCGAAAAAGGCCCACAGAGATGGCTCCTATCCCTCAGGATCTTCCATGGTGTGATCTCACAAATTTCCCCCTGCTTTGAATCTGGGGTGGCTTTATTTTATTTTAAATTTTTAGTGTAAAAGATTTCTTTTACCATATGTGAAATAGACAACCAGTCCAAGTGCGATGCATGAAACAGGGCACTCAAAGCCAGTGCACTGGGACAACCTAGAGGGACGGGAGAGGAGTGAGGTGGGAGGGGTTAGGGATGGGGACACATGCACACCATGAATGATTCATGTCAACATATGGCAAAACCACTGCAATAGTGTAAAGTAGTTAGCCTCCAATTAAAACAAATAAATAATTGTTTTAATTTTAAAAAGGGTTCTTTTTATTATGTGCAACATAAGCAAAATTATTTAAATCAATCCACTTTTAAGGAATTCCACATCAATTCTTTCCACTAAGGGTTACCTTCCCTTAGGCTGGTTTTTAAGACTCTCTTATAACCCATAGCAGAGAAGGCAATGGCACCCCACTCCAGTGCTCTTGCCTGGAAAATCCCATGGATGGAGGAGCCTGGTAGGCTGCAGTCCATGGGGTCACAAAGAGTTGGACACAACTGAGCGACTTCACTTTGACTTTTTACTTTCGTGCATTGGAGAAGGAAACGGCAACCCAGTCCAGTGTTCTTGCCTGGAAAATCCCAGGGACAGGGGAGCCTGGTGGACTGCCATCTATGGGGTCGCACAAAGTCAGACATGACTGAAATGACTTAGCATAACCCATAGAATATATCATAGCAGAATAATGCTTCGTGTCTTCAGAGACCAGGTCAGAGGAAGCCCTATAGCTCCTGCCTTGGTCTCTGGGAATGTTCTTTCCATGAGTTCCTTTTCAATCCATTACCTCTCAGAACCAGTCTCCATGCACTAACAAAGCCAAACCACATAGAGAGATCACATGCATGTACACTCATGTTATCAGTCACAGCTTTGATCTCGGACACAGCTTCAATTCCCGCCCACTCCCAGTTATCAGAGGTGTAAGAAGCTTACCCGTGCATCCAAGAGTCACCTCAACCTCAGAATTTCCCAACTGCAGCTAGGAACTGTGGAGTAGACACAAGCCACACAATCCATGATCCCAGCAAATGGTTGTGTGATACTACTGAGTTTGATTTCATTTGTTATGCAATACAGATAACTTGACAGTAGTTCAAGTTAATAATTTGTATAAAAACTATGCTAATCCCAATGTTAGTCTGATTTAAAAAAGATCCAATATGGTATATTATTCTGGCATTTAGGAATCATGCCACATGTACTACAAGACTTCACCTACAGGCTTAGAGGCATGCCCAGCCCTGAGATCAAGCTGAGAACCTAGCCTAAGAGTACATTAGGAGTTGCTTCCCCACTGCAGATTGGGATCTACTTCCCCACATCTGACATCGCAAAGCTGGAGACAACCTCAGTACGTGTGAAAATGATCTAGAGTCTCCCTGCAGATCTTCCTTGTGGCCACTTTGTGTGATTAGCTGTATGCAATAATCTCAGGTAGAGCTGAACTGAGTCTATCTAGACGGTGCCTTAATCCCCTTGGCTTTTTCCACGACCTTTTCTCTAGAGCTAAATTCTGATTCCAGAAAGTTATTCAAGTTCCCCTTACTCTGAATGAGAATCTATCTAATGCAAAGGACCATGGATATTATTATATATCTTATCATGCAGACCCATTGTACCTGATGCTTACTTGGATCAGAAAGGTCCCAAGTCCCTTGGACTTGCTTATGTAAACAGTCTGTACCTTCCATTGTAAGTCCCAGTCTTGTTCAAAGGTTGTTCCCTCAGCTCCTTACCTTCATCCTATGAAAATTAGGATACTAGGAGTGTCTTCCCAAATAAAGGATCAAGAACATTAGACAGGAAAAGGCTGAAGTTTCCAAAATTAGAGATGGACTGCCTGGATCCTGACTTTCAGAGCTCTAAGCTATAGCTCCTTAATTATATCCAACCTATTTCAGACCTGACCTTTGAATGTGGGGTGGATCTGAATTAACTGATAGGGTCAGGTAAGTGTAAGATGTAGCAGAAGGTAGAGGCCAGGAAAAGGGCGATTCTTTATAGTAAGAATACCTCCACTACAGTTTGTGGTGGCAGTTTCTAGAAATGCATTCTAGAATTGTTATCTTCCTTTAAATTTGTTGATTTTTTGGTTGTGGCTTTATTAATTTGCCTTTTTGCTTCTTTGGAAAATGAGGCATTTCCATTCTTATTTTACACGAGTTTTCAAAGCTATTCCCATAATTGTTCAGCAGATTCTGCTGCAATTTACTGGAACATGCTTCAAGGTCTGGGAAGGAAATGTAAGGCAAGTAATATTTATTTATTAAGTGGCTACAATTCACCAGATCTTTTTATTCATATTAGTTATCACCATTAATCTCCTAAATTCCAGGAGCTACTGTGTTTTCATAATTACTGTGTAAGGATATAGAGACTCAGGTTAAATACCTTGTGGTTCAGTTGCTAAGTTGTGTCTGACTCTTTGTGACCCCACAAACTGTAGTCCACCAGGCTCCTCTGTCCATGGAATTTTTCAGGCAAGAATTCTGGAGTGGGTTGCCATTCCCTCCTCCAGGGGATCTTCCTGACCCAGGGATCAAACCTGAGTCTCCTGCCTGGCAAGACACTGAGACTCAGTTAAATACCTTGCCCAAGTTCTAAAGCAAGGAAGTGGCAGAAGTTCAATGTTCAAACCTACACCTGCTTGACTCCAAAGCCTATGCACCTTCCACCATAAGGTTAAACTTGTTTGGGGTAGGATGTCTACTTTTTCTTTATAAATGTTATTCTTGTTGGTCTGAGGATTATTTTCCTTCATAGTGAAGAGGAAGGAAGAAATGAAGTTGAAAAATTTCTTCTTGCCATCTGTCCCCAGGAAACCAGCCACTCCCTTTATTGGCTTGCTCCAAACATATGTGCCCTTTCGAGTATTACTAGCACTTTTTTCCTCTTAAAAACCTTCATTTAAATCTGGATTCTACCTTTCGGATTTGTTTCATTTAAGTCCATGCTGCTCTTCTACCTCATGTATGACCTGGGGCACCTTGCATCCCTTTGGAATTCTCATCTCTGAAATGAAATAACAATAGCATCCAACTCACAGTATGCCATGAAATCTAAAGCACAGTGTGGCTGTAGGAAGTGCCCAGCAAATGCCATCTCCAATTTCTACCACCATCCTTGGTCATCACCTCTCCTTCCACCTTGCGGTGCATATCCTTTAGCATCTTTCCTCTGACCAACCTGATTTCTTCCAACACTGATTATACTGTCAGACTTTTACTTGAAGTTATTTTTCCATTCCTCTTAGTTCATCTACCCATTTTTTTGAGATAACATATATATTTTTGTTTCTTTTCAAAGAAATGAATGTTGTATAACCTTCTGCTAGTACTGGTTTACTTGAGTCTTACCTTTACCTGCATTTATTTCTCTTCTCACATGTAATTTATTTTTTCACTGAAGGGTAATTGCTTTACAACGTTGTGTTGGTTTTTGCCGTACAACAATACAAATCACCTCCTTCTTGACATCTATGCATTCTTAAGTCTCCACCCAAACAGTTCTACACCGATTTTTGACCACAGTTTTGAACTGTGATTTGTTTAAATACCTCTTCTCCGATGACTTCTTGGATGACAAAATTGCTTTTCTCTTGGTTACTTCATATCCCTCACTTTAGTGTTGACATAGACAGAGTTGAGCTTCCCAGGAGGTGCTAGGGGTAAAGAACCCATCTGCCAGTGCAGGAGATATGACACATGGGTTTGATTCCTGGGAAGACCCCCTGGCGGAGGAAATGGCAACCCGATCCAGTATTCTTGCCTGGAGAATCCTATGGACAGAGGAGCCTCGTGGGCCATAGCCCATGGGGTTGCAAAGAGTCAGACACAACTGCAGAGACCCAGCCAACAGCATAGCACATGGCCAGATTTAAGTCAAAACAGCAGTATGTCTACTTCTGTTTCCCAAGAAAATAAAGTAACTTTTGCTCATCATCATTATCATTGTGCTTCCTTGTTAACTTTTTTTAAAAAGAGGCTGTTCTGAAGTATCTGGGCTTCCCTTGTGGCTCAGCTGATAATGAATCCACCTGCAGTGCAGCAGACCTGGGTTTGATCCCTGGGTTGGGAAGATCCCCTGGAGAAGGCAAAGGCTACCCACTCCAGTGATCTGGCCTGGAGAATTCCATGGACTGTATATTCCATAAGATCACAAAGAGCTGGACACGACTGGGCAATGTTCACTTTCAGTTCACTTCTGAAGTATCTTCTTTTTTAGCAACAAAATGCATAGGGGACCACCATGCTTCTTGGAAGCAAAAAACAAAAGACAAAATTCTTTTATAGACTTGACCTCTGACTCAGCACTTGATTTGAAACAAAAAGACCTCTTGATACTTTCTTTTTCTCACCTGAAATACCGGCACAATAATGTTTTCCCATTATTGGCATGTGGATTAATGAAGCAATATAAAAACTCTGAGCACTTCCTACGAAAGTTGCTCCATTATCATTCCAATTTCCCTTCAAAAGATAGAGAAATCAACTCACCAGTCTCTATGGAAAGTTTTTAAAAATCCATTTTGCTCTCTTTTTCTAACAGAGCTGGAAGAGAAAGAAGTTTGCATAGGAGAAGATACAGATTCAAAGATGTGCTGTATTTTGTCATCAGAGCCATGAAACATTACATAAGAAATTTTATATGCAATTGGCAGCTTTTAAATATTTTAAATATGCATTTATCTACAAAAGTAAATAGGCATTTCTCAAGTAAGTATCACATGTTTTTCAATCATCCATGAAAGTATTTATCTTACATACTGCTACTATGATGGAATATAAGAAGAGAAACATTGAAGTAAAAACTTTGAGTCATGCCTGAACAAATATGGGATTAAAAGTTACTCTTGAGAACCATTCTTGATTCACATCTTTTTGCCTCAAAGAAATTTTGAGCAACTCACTCTCTCCTCCAGTTATGTTTGATAATGAGAATTAATAAAGTAGGAATTACAGAAAGATTTAATCTTTAGCATAAAGTCTGAAATATATTTAAAAATAATACCTCGGACATCTGAAAACACAAGTTACCCTAGGTGATTTCAAGCTACTTCCAAATAATTGTCATATATGAAATTTTCATTTTCTACTATATTCAGTAAACAATTAACACAATGAATGTCCCTGTATAATTAAGACAATGAAAAATATGGAAATGACTCACCAAAACTGGTCAGTAGACTAATAAGAATAAAATAAGCCATTAATGTTTGTGGGAAGGAAATTATACTTATTTATACCTATGGCTTATTCAGATGATTAGACTCAGAAGCCGTGTCATCTAGGAAACTGAGGAATCAAACCAAGGAAAAAACTTCAATAACAATATAAAGTGTATGCACCAAGTATAAACTCATGGCCCAGAGATCTGGGAAAGCAAAGTGTACAAGTCCATCACAGAGCACTAATACAAATAAAATCAGTAGATGAACATTACACTAAGCCCACCTCTCCAGAATTCTTCCTTTCCTTGGAAAACAATTTCAAACCCAAATCATCAACATTATATCATATCATCAGCATGATACGGATACCATCAGTGCTTATAGTAACTCCAATATGCAAAATACAAATTGTTTTACGAAGACTCAGTAAGGTCTTGGTTTGCCCCAGACTGCACAGGGCAGAAAAGAAAACCAGAGTAATCAAATAAGTCAAAGCTGATGTGAAATTGAAAGAATAAGAGTTTAATTCTATAATCTTCACCAAGGCTAAACTCCCACTGATTCTAATTATATATCTATTGAGAAAATACAATTGAAATTTAAGACTATTAAAGCCATGTTCTAGCCTCCTTGAGGTTACTACATTTGCTGTTTACAGATTAGTGGCAGAACAGAAAGAATCAAGAAGTGAAAAACAAAGAAATGAACTGCAGCAATGGTTTTCCAAGCAAGGTATTGAGAGACTGGGTAGCATTATATCATATACAGAGTTCTTATTTGCAGAAAGGACTCCACTGCTAAAATCCTGAAATACAGATTCATGAACTAATAAATAGTGAGAGAATCTGCCATAGAGGACACTGAAAGGGACTCAGAATCAGACAAATATAACGAAATTCAAAGCCTTGTTCAGACCCTCACTAATTTTTAAAAACAAGAGCGTATTAACACCAGCTTCACAGGAACTACTGGAAAGAGTAAATACTTTAATGTATGTAAAGAGATCAGCAAAGAGTACTAAATGAATGAATTATGTCCTCCCCCTCCACCCTAAAGATACTAAGCAGGGATCAATTAATAAATCCCCATGTCTCTACCAAAACTAAACACTATCCATATTAAAAACTTAGTGGGAAAGCAGTTTTATAGCTCACCCTCTCTGGTAGGTTATCACACTGATTTACAGCTTTATTGCCAAGAGAGTGGTCCCTCCTGCTTACCTAACCACAAATTAAGTCACTTTCTTCTTGACCTTATTTAATCACCATACTCCATTCTAAATTCTAAGCTTCTGGACAGAAGGTAATACAGAGAAACTCTTCGCCTTTTTACATTCATTGTCTAAAATTAAAATCTAGTAATGTCTTTTTAACCTTTCTTTCTTTGTCCTTTCTTCTAATTTTATGCAAATGAATTTTCACATCAAGGAGCTAGCAACGAATGTTTGGTTAGTACTACGCACAGGACTTTCACGTCTTATCCTTACTAGTCTTGTAAATTAATCCAAGGGTGTCCATGGATACCTGATTTCCCCCAATATATAATACTTTATTTCCCCTGCTGCTAGTTTATAAAGCAACAAATTTCATTAATTCCCTAAAAAATATTCTAAGTCTTTATTTAAGCTTTGCTTTGGCACCAATTTGTTATATTCTCAAAATTATGCAATTATTCATTTTTCTATGTAAGAAACATTACACCAACCAGTATAATCATAGAAGAGAATAGCAATTCCACGCTACACAGAATGAGTAAGCATAAGAGAATTTGCTCAAAAGTCAGTTAATTACTAAAATTTGTATCTACTATGTATCATAAAGCACATATTTTATGCAGTGATGATTTTCACATTTCACCGAGACAATGAAACAATTTTTCATATTTTGAAACTTTCCTTCAGTATATAACCCCCCAGATATGCCCATAACAACTTAGAATCCATTTATAGAAAGAAGTAAAATAAAAATACAAAAATATAATAGGCCTCAATCCTAAGATACATAAGCAAATAGAAGCTACTGTGACAAGGGCAGTTCATATAATGCTAAAAGGGATTAATTTTTTTAAAGACTTGTTCTAAAATAGTCACTTTGCTAAGAACAAACATGTAGACTATTTCATTATCACAACTGCCCAGTGAATTAAGTATTATTATATGATTAATAGACAAATTAGGGCTTCCCTTGATTAAATTAAATAACTTTACTAGTAGATCATGCTGTTGAGATGTGGACCCAAGTCTGTATAAGGCCAACATTCTTTGTATTTTACCACAATCGTGTGACACTATTAACTGTGAAGGAATGTGATGTTCATGACCTTTTCCTGACTTGAGGACTCTAGGAAAATTTTAGGTTTTGTATACGCATTGATCATGGTAGACAAATGTGGGACAAGCAATTTACTACTGCATATTTGGAATACATTTTCTCACTGGTAAAATGGTCTATATCAGCATCACCTATGAGAAATAAAATGTGAGCTAATACATAATTCAAAATTTTCTAGTGACCAAGTTTAGAAAAGTAAGAAGTAAAATTAGTTTTAATAATATTTAACCCAATACACCCCAAACATCCTTCCTACAGGTAATTTATATAAAAATTATCAATGAGGTATTTACATTATTTTTTCAAGTCTAAGTTCAGTGTGTGTTTTAGACTTACAGCACATTTAAACTAGCCATATTTCAAGCATTCAATAGTCAACTGGGTCTGAGGACTATCATGCCGGGCAACACATTTCTAGACAACCTTTAAGCTCTCTTCCACCCTCAAAGTCCAGAGACCTATCATTCTATAATTTGTAAAACATACTCATACGCTGAAATCTTGAGAAGAAAATGTTGTAAAATTATCTTGGACAAAAGTATCATTGACACATGAATTTTATTGCCTAACTAGGTCATTTGCTATCATAGGATAACAGAGAAAAAGTAATAATACATTTGATATATTTTGTAATATACTTTGGGGCTTCCCAGGTGGCACTGGTGGTAAAGAATTCACCTGCCAATGCAGGAGACTCGGGCTCAGTCCCTGGGTTGGGAAGATCCCCTGGAGAAGGAAACAGCAACCAGATCCGGTATTCTTGCCTGGAAAACACCACAGACAGAGTGGGCTGGAGGACTACAATCCATGGGGTTGCAGAGTCAGACATGATTGAGCGACTGAGCACACGTACATATTTTATATCATATATTTTATATCTCAACGAAATAGCTAGATATTGGATATGGCAATTCTTTCTCACCTTATATTTATTTTTCAAGAGCTTTTCAACTCTCTTCTTGATTTTTTCAACTTGCATATAAGTTCTCAACCAGCTTTTTGAGTTGCATGAAAAAGTCTGCTAGGATTTGGTTTAGAATTCATTGACTTTACAGATCAGTTGAGACAGAATGAAGACATTTACTCTATTAATGTTTTTTGTTCTAACATTATTTAGGTCATTTTAATATAAATTTTTATATTTTTCAACAGAACTCATTTATCTTATTAGATTTATTGCCAAGTACTACACATTTTTTAAACAAGACTAAAATGTATTATTTTAGCTACTATGTTGCTTTCATTTATAACCTATACATACATATGTATATATATATATAGGCTTAGTCAATCATGTCTGACTCTTTGTGACCCCATGAACTGTGGCCCACCAGGATCCTCTGTTCATGGGACTGTCTCAGGCAAGAATACTAGAGTGGGTTGTCATTCCTTTCTCCAGGGGATCTTCTGACTCAGTGATCTAACCCAGGTCTCCAACACTGCAGGCAGATTCTTTACCATCTGAGGGACCCTAGGACTCAGATTATACATACATATATACATATATATATACATGTATATACATATACAAGAGTACTGGCATGGGGTGCCATTGCCTTCTCCAACATATATATACACATATATATAATTCATTATTGTGCTTGAATGTGTATCTTAGCAGCAGCAGTAGTGTATCTAGTGATCTTATTAAATTAACCATATCAATAACAATTAAATTTCTTGGTTATTCTGTACAGAATTATGTTATCTGTAAACAATGTCAGGACTTCCCTGGTGGCCCAGACGGTAAAGCATCTGCCTACAGTGCGGAAGACCTGGGTTCAATCTCTGGGTCGGGAAGATCTCCTAGAGAATGAAACAGCAACCCACTCCAGTATTCTCGCTTGGAAAATCCCATGGACAGAGGAGCCTGGTAGGCTACAGTCCATGAGGTCACAAAGAGTTGGACACAACTGAGCGACGTTACTTTGGTTCTAAACAATGGCAAGTTTGTATTTTCTGTTTAATTCTTGCATCTTTTGGGTTTTTCCACCTTACTTCCAATGTGATATTAAAGAAAAGTGGTGAACACCCACCTAGCATGACTGTCTGATTTCTGATCCAAAAGAGAAAATGTTCAATGCTTCATCATTAAGTTCTATTCTGTGGTACAATGTTTTCAAATGACCTTCTATCATATTAAAAATGCTTATCATAGATTGCAAAGAAATTTTGTCATGAAATGGATGCTGACTATGATTAAATATTTTCTCCATTTATTGAAATAATATATTTTCTCTTTTGCATTCTTTTATTGTCCTTGTTTGCACTGATCAGTTTTTAAATATTCAATCCCTCTCATATTTCTGGAATAAACTCAACTTTGCAATGCTGTACTTTACACTTATTATTAATTTTGTTTAGAATTTTTGCATCTATGTTCATGCAAGAGAAATACCTGTGACTTTCCCTTTTATAATAATTATGTCAGGTTCTGATTTGCAAGTTATGCTGCTCTCATAGAATGAATTGGAGGAGCACTCTTGCTTTTCTATTAAATTTAAGAATTTCTGTAAATTGGTGTTATTCTTTTCTTTAACTACTTGTTATAATAGTAAATTCAGCTAGACTCAGAGGTTTCTTTGTAGAGATGCTTTACCATATTCAATTTGTTTAATAGATAAACAACTATTCCTATATTTCTATCTATTCTTTTGTCAACAATAACAAGCTTATTTTTTTCTAGGAATCTGTCCATTTTACTCAATTGTCAAAACTAGTAGCATAAAATATTAACAAAAGCCTCATATTATTTTTAACATACACAATATCTGCAGTGATAGTCTTTTGCTCTGCACATTGATAATTTGCTCATTCTTATTTTTTATCCCTTTAATCTCAACAAATATTTATAAATTTTATTATTTTCAGGAAGTCCACTTGTGATCACTTCTTTGGGATTATTTTATAGCTCTTTCATGTCTAACCTTCTTCCTGGATAAAGCAGACTTTAGAGCAATTTAATCATATTTATTCCATTTCTAACAGATGGGTTATCATTACCAGTTACTTTATTTCCTTTTAAATTTCATAATACATTTTTTTATTATTCTAAACAATTAATGTTATTTTATATTTGCCTAGTTATTTTTCTTTTCATTTCTCTTGTTTTCCAGACCTCCCATCTGGGATTATTTTTCTTCAACCTGAATGACATCTAGATTGAAATTTTAGTCCAAATTAACTCTCATTGACTTGAAACAACAAAGATTTATTTTTTCTTTCACATTTATGCCTATGATGGGTCAACTATTGCTATGCTTAATATACTCTTTATTTCAGGTCAAAGTTAATGGAGCAATTTAGTTTTACAACTTTTGCCCAGAAATGTCACATGTCATTTCCACTCAAACTAATTCAGCTAATAAAGTGATATGGTAAAATCTGATAACACTGGAGCATAAGATCTATATTAGAAACAGCAGGAAAAAACTCTGGCATTTAATAATATCTCCCCAATCATTTTTTTGATGTTCCCACTAGACAGAGTCTGTTATGACAAACTCAGGATTTGTCTGCCTTGAAAAATATCTTTTGTTTACTGACAATTTCTGTGTATGCAACCTCTGGGTATTTTTCCTTTCAAGACAATAATGATATCATTCAGTTACTTCTGACTTCACTGTTACTATTAAATTAGCTATCAATCTAATTGCTACCATTTTGAAGATAATCTTTTTTTAAATCTCTGGCTGCTTTTAAGATTTGAACTTATATTTGGTTATTGAATATGACATTCAGATGTGTATTCTTTTCTATTTATCACACTTGGGATTTCTTGGGCATTTGGAATCTACAGATTACATTGCTCTGCTCTGAAAAATTTGCAGCCAGTATCTCCTCAAATATTTTCTCTTTCTCATTCTTCCCCTAGTTTTCTTCCAGAACTTCAATTAAACATGTATTATACCTGATGTATTAGACTTTCTTTTTCTTTCCCCCATGAATTATGTCTCTTTCATATATATCTTCAAGCTAAATTCTATAAAGTCATTCTGACTGAACTTCTGGATAATTATTCTGATCTGGTCATTGAGTTTCTAATTTGAATTCTTGGTTTTCTCATTTCTAAAACATATTTGTTTCCTTTTCAGTACACTAGGGTATGTGTAGAATGTTCTAATTTGAGACACATCTTTATTTCTTTGAACATTGTTAGTGTGACCTTTTGGGCTTCCTGGTAGCTCAGCTGGTAAAGAATCTGCCTGCAATGTGAGAGACCTGGGTTTGATCCCTGGCTTGGGAAGATCCGCTGGAGGAGGGCACGGCAACCCACTCCAGTATTCTTTCCTGGAGAATCCCATGGACAGAGGAGCCTGGTGGGCTTATAGTCATGGAGTTACACAGTCAGACATGACTAAGCAATTGAGCACAGTATGACTTTTATAACTCGTTATTATACAATAACTGAAGCTTTGCACACTTGGTTTTTTGTATCTTTTGTTAGCTGGTTCTTGCTACTGATGTCTTATTTCCTTGTCTGGTTCATTTTTATGACTAGTGCGTGCCATGGAGTCATTTTCCTTAGAAAAATATTCATGGTACTCTTTGAGGCTAAGATGAAGACAGCTTCCAGCAGAAAAGCTTTTAATCTACTTCTGTCAGATCCCTAAGAATATCCTCAGTTCAGAAGCAATTAAACAGAATCAAGGTCTTAGGGAGCCATCAGCCATCAACCAATGTAAATTTGGGTTTCAAATACATGTGACAAACAGACTGTGACTTTAACTTCTCTGAGAGTTTCCTCTTCTGCTTTTCAGAGCACCAAGATGCTCTTCCTTATAGACCTGTACTGGAAAATTGAGGCCCAGTTTACATTTCACCCTCTCACATTCCTGGTGGTTCCCAGCTCTACAAGAGGAGTGCTACCTGTTAGATGTCCCACCTAAAGTGGGTCTTTGGTTTGTCTCTTGGCTACCATGTCCTAGTTTCATCTGATTTTTTAACTCATTTGGCAAACAGCCTCAGAGAAAAGTGAGGGGTTCAATGATCCTCTTAAGCTTCCAGTTCTAGCTTTTATTTATATTTTAATTCAGTTGACTGTTATTATATTTTTAGATCTTTGGTGCTTTAAATTTTTATTTTCTATTTTATGGAGCGTTGTTAATATTCCACTGCAAAGGTTGGGAAGTCTGAAAATGCACCTTTGACACATATATACTATCGATACTACGTATAAAATAGACAACTAGTAAGAATCTACCTTATAGCACAGGGAAATCTATTTAATACATTGTGGTGACCTGAATGGGAAGGGAATCCGAAAGCGAGGGGCTATATGATTCATCTTGCTGTACAATAGAAATGAACATAATATTGTAAACCAACTACACGCCCATAAAATTAATTAAAAATAAAATTATTCATACATTTCAATGATGTTTTTTCTAACAGGAACATACTCATTGCAAACAAAACACAAATAATATTTGTCTCCCACCTCCGCTTTAGTGGAAGGAGTCTTCCTCACACTAGATGAAAACTGCAATAGTTCTCATGTTTTGGATATCCAGCTCTGGACAATAGTAAGTTTTAGACGTCAATTAGCATTAAATTGCTTCACTTCCTTCCACCACCCTCATTAAATTTAGCCTACTTTGGTCTGGAGTCTGATGTATTGAAAGGGATCTCTTTACTATTCTCCTCTACTCTCTTTACTCACTTTCTTTCCCATTTTATCCCTTTGCTATTCTACTCTATTTTACTCCTCTATATGCAATTTCCTCCCTTTCCACTATCTGCTGATTAGCCTATCTCCAGGATTAAAGTTATGTATCACAATCAAGAGACTGAGGTACAAGAGTTAAGGGAACAACAATGTACTTACTTAGATGAGAGGCTTTGCACTCTCTGAACCCGGCAAACTAGAAAGTTGACTTTCGTGAAATACTTTGTGGGCTTAGAGGATGCTTCCTACAGAGAACCTGTGATTCTATTCCCGATGCTCATATGAGATGCCTTCCTAACATCTTTATTTCTTTGAACATTGTTAGTGTGACCTTTTGGGCTTCCTGGTAGCTCAGCTGGTAAAGAATCTGCCTGCAATGTGAGAGACCTGGGTTTGATCCCTGGCTTGGGAAGATCCGCTGGAGGAGGGCACGGCAACCCACTCCAGTATTCTTTCCTGGAGAATCCCATGGACAGAGGAGCCTGGTGGGCTTATAGTCATGGAGTTACACAGTCAGACATGACTAAGCAATTGAGCACAGTATGACTTTTATAACTCGTTATTATACAATAACTGAAGCTTTGCACACTTGGTTTTTTGTATCTTTTGTTAGCTGGTTCTTGCTACTGATGTCTTATTTCCTTGTCTGGTTCATTTTTATGACTAGTGCGTGCCATGGAGTCATTTTCCTTAGAAAAATATTCATGGTACTCTTTGAGGCTAAGATGAAGACAGCTTCCAGCAGAAAAGCTTTTAATCTACTTCTGTCAGATCCCTAAGAATATCCTCAGTTCAGAAGCAATTAAACAGAATCAAGGTCTTAGGGAGCCATCAGCCATCAACCAATGTAAATTTGGGTTTCAAATACATGTGACAAACAGACTGTGACTTTAACTTCTCTGAGAGTTTCCTCTTCTGCTTTTCAGAGCACCAAGATGCTCTTCCTTATAGACCTGTACTGGAAAATTGAGGCCCAGTTTACATTTCACCCTCTCACATTCCTGGTGGTTCCCAGCTCTACAAGAGGAGTGCTACCTGTTAGATGTCCCACCTAAAGTGGGTCTTTGGTTTGTCTCTTGGCTACCATGTCCTAGTTTCATCTGATTTTTTAACTCATTTGGCAAACAGCCTCAGAGAAAAGTGAGGGGTTCAATGATCCTCTTAAGCTTCCAGTTCTAGCTTTTATTTATATTTTAATTCAGTTGACTGTTATTATATTTTTAGATCTTTGGTGCTTTAAATTTTTATTTTCTATTTTATGGAGCGTTGTTAATATTCCACTGCAAAGGTTGGGAAGTCTGAAAATGCACCTTTGACACATATATACTATCGATACTACGTATAAAATAGACAACTAGTAAGAATCTACCTTATAGCACAGGGAAATCTATTTAATACATTGTGGTGACCTGAATGGGAAGGGAATCCGAAAGCGAGGGGCTATATGATTCATCTGCTGTACAATAGAAATGAACATAATATTGTAAACCAACTACACGCCCATAAAATTAATTAAAAATAAAATTATTCATACATTTCAATGATGTTTTTTCTAACAGGAACATACTCATTGCAAACAAAACACAAATAATATTTGTCTCCCACCTCCGCTTTAGTGGAAGGAGTCTTCCTCACACTAGATGAAAACTGCAATAGTTCTCATGTTTTGGATATCCAGCTCTGGACAATAGTAAGTTTTAGACGTCAATTAGCATTAAATTGCTTCACTTCCTTCCACCACCCTCATTAAATTTAGCCTACTTTGGTCTGGAGTCTGATGTATTGAAAGGGATCTCTTTACTATTCTCCTCTACTCTCTTTACTCACTTTCTTTCCCATTTTATCCCTTTGCTATTCTACTCTATTTTACTCCTCTATATGCAATTTCCTCCCTTTCCACTATCTGCTGATTAGCCTATCTCCAGGATTAAAGTTATGTATCACAATCAAGAGACTGAGGTACAAGAGTTAAGGGAACAACAATGTACTTACTTAGATGAGAGGCTTTGCACTCTCTGAACCCGGCAAACTAGAAAGTTGACTTTCGTGAAATACTTTGTGGGCTTAGAGGATGCTTCCTACAGAGAACCTGTGATTCTATTCCCGATGCTCATATGAGATGCCTTCCTCAAGCCCGGGCTATTGATGGTACAGTTCCAGACTCTTCTCTGAGGATAACCACTGGATACATCCTCAGGTGATTCCATATCACTTTTCTCCTGTATTCAGTTTATAGGAAATGTGCCCTACAAACTCTGGAAGTACAAGTCAATCAGAGCACATGAGCACTCTCTTAGCTTTGTCAAAAAGCAATGTGTCCACTTTTCTCATCTCCAGATTTCTCACGCAGGAGTCTTATTATATCTGCTTTAGTTTTTCTCACCTGTAAGAAGACATAAGTCATTTATGGTTTTCAGCTGTAGGAAAAACATTTAGAGCTGTAAGTTGCCTCACTGAAGTCTTTCCCAACTAACTTTAGGGAGGGAACAGACCATTCTCCTAAAGGCAGCAGAATGAAGACTCATGACTCATTCATTCAGTGGCTCAGTCACGTCTGACTCTTTGCAATCCCGTGGACTGCAGCATGCCAGGCTTCCCTGTCCATCATCAGCTCCTGAAGATTGCTCAAGAGTCATCTCCAACACCACAGTTCAAAGGCATCAATTCTTTGGCGCTCAGCCTTCTTCACAGTCCAGCTCTCACATCCATACATGACCACTGGAAAAGCCATAGCTTTGACTAGATGGACCTTTGTTGGCAGAGTACTGTATCTGCTTTTTAATATGCTGTCTAGGTTGGCCATAGCTTTTCTTCCAAGGAGCAAATGTCTTTTAATTTCATGGCTGCAGTCACCATCTGCAGTGATTTTGGGACCAGGAAAGTAAAGTCTGTCACTGTTTCCATTGTTTCTCCATCTATTTGCCATGATGGGATGGGGCTGTATGCCATAATCTTAGTTTTCTGAATGTTGAGTTTTAAGCCTACTTTTTCACTCTCCTCTTTCACTTTCATCAAGAAGCTCATTAGTTCTTCTTCACTTTCTGCCATATCTGAGGTTATTGATATTTCTCCCGGCAATCCTGATTCCAGCTTGTGCTTCATCCAACCCAGCGTTTGTCATGATGTACTCTGCATATAAGTTAAATAAGCAGGGTGACAATATACAGCCTTCATGTACTCCTTTCCCAATTTGGAACCAGTCTGTTATTTCATGTACGGTTGTAACTGTTGCTTCTTGGCCTGTATACAGATTTCTCAGGAGGCAGGTAAGGTGCTCTGATATTTCAATCTCTTTAAGAATTTTCCACAGTCTGTTGTGATCCACACAGTCAAAGGCTTTGGCAATAAAGCAGAAGTAGATGTTTTTCTGGAACTCTCTTGCTTTTTCAATGATCCAACAGATGTTGGCAATTTGACCTCTGGATCCTCTTCCTCTTCTAAATCCAGCTTGAACATCTGGAAGTTCATGGATCACATACTGTTGAAGCCTGGCTTGGAGAATTTTGAGTATTACTTTGCTAGCACGTGAGATGAGTGCAATTGTGCTGTAGTTTGAGCATTCTTCAGCATTGCCTTTCTTTGGGATTGGAATGAAAACTGACTTTTTCCAGGTCAGATCAGAAAACTGACCTTTCTAGCTATGACTCATAGCCCTCTAACAACACATACCTTTGGCAATTCATTCCCCCAATCCTATCTCACCCTTCAAGTTCTTGATCTTGATGAGAGATCGTAAATTTGTGGAGCAGCTTATCATTCATTCACTGCATAAAAATGAATTAATTTATTCCTACCTGGCATCCTCCTAAATATGTTTTTAGTGACATTTCAATCAAAGATGGAACATTCTGGGGACTTGCCTGGTGGTCCAGAGGATAATTCACTCTGCAATGCAGAGGACTCAGGTCTAACCCCTGGTCAGGGAACTAAGCTTCTACACGCCTTGGAGCAGCTATGCCAGTGTGCCGCAATTAAGATGTGACACAGTCACATAAACATATATATTTTAATGGGATGTTCTATATACTTTCATATCACTGTTATATAATCAAAAACAGTTATCAAAATTTGTTTTTTAAATTGTCAATTCCACATTTAACCATGATCTATCTGGTGATATTCATAGTAAAAAGTCTGATACTGATGTATACCATTTCTTTAATAATATTTTAAGACAAGTCAAACTACACAATATAGTCAACTGAATAGATTCTTAGAATTTCAAAATTGCTCACTGACAAAAAATCCAAACTCTGGTAGAAAAAAAAAGTCATAAATATGCACCTCACAAAGAAGAGGGAGCATTTTAAAGCTCTCTAAGATAGCAAAATCTATTTCAGTGTATTAATACTTAGGAGAAGTAGTTACTTTAAAGTTTCCTGCAAGAGGAAGAAAAAAATTCACCCTCATCAGAAACACTCAGATATACCACTCATTTCTTATTAGATTAACCAACACCTACCAGTAAAAATCCTATTTCTTCTAAAAGCTGTGTGTCTTTCACATAAGGGAAAGCCTGAATCGCCTAGCCCATGCTCAGACCCAATATTGCAAGCCGAGAGATCTTTGCTGGATTCCAGTGGGAGTCTCAGAGGAAACAATAATCTGCTGTCATTACACAAAGCACTATACAATGCCCTAGGAAGCCCTAATTCTCATAAATCAAAAGTTCTACTTGAATGCAGCTGAGCTATTTTAAGGAAGGCAATCCCACTCAGAATCAGATTTGTCATAGCACATCCCTTTAATCCTTAGCAGTATGAGCTCTGTAAACACAGTATTTGAAATAATATTACACATTATTTCATACAGAAGCCTTCAGAATCCTGCATCCCTGAATGCTTTCCAGTAAAGCAGCCAAGTTACTTACTTAAGCTTCTTCTTTTTTTTTTCCTTTTCTTCTCCCTACCCTTTCATTTTTTGGCCGCATGGCATGCAAGATCTTTCCCAACCAGGAATGGAACCTGCGCCCCTGCATTGGGAGCTTGGGGTCCTAACCACTGGATGGCCAGGGAATTCCACTGTTTTCTTTTTCAAAGCAACTTTCAAACACCTGTTAAACATTAGTCTTGAAATGACAGCTCTTGTGGAATCAGAGCACAGGAGGTAAGGCTACCAAGCCACACAGGCTCAGACCCCTGGCCTTCCACAAAGGGCCTGTGAACCCATGAATCTGCGGTCGCCCTTGGAGCTCGAGAACGGTTGTCTCACAGCTTCTGAAGCTTTTCCAGGGCCAGAGGAATTGTGCTCCAGACCCTGGCCCACCCCTCTCCACCCACACTGTTGGCAAAATACCCTTGGAAGTCTAGCTCACCTCCATCCTCTTCATCCGGCTGATGGAACGGGAGCGGCACACCCTTCAAACAGGAGAGAAAACTGTGGTGAGGTTTTGCCCCAGGCTCCACCTCTGGTCAGGAACAGGGTGGGCACTGAACGGGGCTTGTTTGTGGGTGTCTTGCTCCTTGGAGCTAAAAGCCCACAGAGTTGATGAAAGTGAAAGGCGCTTAGTTGTGTCTGACTTTTGAGACCCCATGGACTACAGAGTAAGTGGAATTCTCCAGGCCTGAATACTGGAGTGGGTACCTTTCCCTTCTCTAGGGGATCTTCCCAACCCAGGGATCGAACCCAGGTCTCCAGCACTGCAAGTAGATTCTTCACCAGCTGAGCCACTAGGCAAGTCCAAGAATACTGAGTGGGTAGCCTATCTCTTCTCCAGCAGATCTTCCCGACCCAGGAATTGAACCAGGGTCTCCTGCATTGCAAGTGGATTCTTTAGCAGCTGAGCTACCAGGAAGACCACAGAGTTGATGCCCCTTCCCTTTTTCTATACTGCTCAGAGTGGCCAAGATACCTGGTAGCATGAGGTCACAGCTAAACTCAAAAAACATCCAGGAAAGAGCAGAGCAAAATGGGCGACTGCAGGATCGGTGTCCCGCCTGGGAGGACAGGTGCTGCTACTTCTTCCACGTCCCCTGGAAGCCGGCAGAGGATTACATTTGGGTTTTTCCACCTTACTTCCAATGTGATATTAAAGAAAAGTGGTGAACACCCACCTAGCATGACTGTCTGATTTCTGATCCAAAAGAGAAAATGTTCAATGCTTCATCATTAAGTTCTATTCTGTGGTACAATGTTTTCAAATGACCTTCTATCATATTAAAAATGCTTATCATAGATTGCAAAGAAATTTTGTCATGAAATGGATGCTGACTATGATTAAATATTTTCTCCATTTATTGAAATAATATATTTTCTCTTTTGCATTCTTTTATTGTCCTTGTTTGCACTGATCAGTTTTTAAATATTCAATCCCTCTCATATTTCTGGAATAAACTCAACTTTGCAATGCTGTACTTTACACTTATTATTAATTTTGTTTAGAATTTTTGCATCTATGTTCATGCAAGAGAAATACCTGTGACTTTCCCTTTTATAATAATTATGTCAGGTTCTGATTTGCAAGTTATGCTGCTCTCATAGAATGAATTGGAGGAGCACTCTTGCTTTTCTATTAAATTTAAGAATTTCTGTAAATTGGTGTTATTCTTTTCTTTAACTACTTGTTATAATAGTAAATTCAGCTAGACTCAGAGGTTTCTTTGTAGAGATGCTTTACCATATTCAATTTGTTTAATAGATAAACAACTATTCCTATATTTCTATCTATTCTTTTGTCAACAATAACAAGCTTATTTTTTTCTAGGAATCTGTCCATTTTACTCAATTGTCAAAACTAGTAGCATAAAATATTAACAAAAGCCTCATATTATTTTTAACATACACAATATCTGCAGTGATAGTCTTTTGCTCTGCACATTGATAATTTGCTCATTCTTATTTTTTATCCCTTTAATCTCAACAAATATTTATAAATTTTATTATTTTCAGGAAGTCCACTTGTGATCACTTCTTTGGGATTATTTTATAGCTCTTTCATGTCTAACCTTCTTCCTGGATAAAGCAGACTTTAGAGCAATTTAATCATATTTATTCCATTTCTAACAGATGGGTTATCATTACCAGTTACTTTATTTCCTTTTAAATTTCATAATACATTTTTTTATTATTCTAAACAATTAATGTTATTTTATATTTGCCTAGGTATTTTTCTTTTCATTTCTCTTGTTTTCCAGACCTCCCATCTGGGATTATTTTTCTTCAACCTGAATGACATCTAGATTGAAATTTTAGTCCAAATTAACTCTCATTGACTTGAAACAACAAAGATTTATTCTTTTCTTTCACATTTATGCCTATGATGGGTCAACTATTGCTATGCTTAATATACTCTTTATTTCAGGTCAAAGTTAATGGAGCAATTTAGTTTTACAACTTTTGCCCAGAAATGTCACATGTCATTTCCACTCAAACTAATTCAGCTAATAAAGTGATATGGTAAAATCTGATAACACTGGAGCATAAGATCTATATTAGAAACAGCAGGAAAAAACTCTGGCATTTAATAATATCTCCCCAATCATTTTTTTGATGTTCCCACTAGACAGAGTCTGTTATGACAAACTCAGGATTTGTCTGCCTTGAAAAATATCTTTTGTTTACTGACAATTTCTGTGTATGCAACCTCTGGGTATTTTTCCTTTCAAGACAATAATGATATCATTCAGTTACTTCTGACTTCACTGTTACTATTAAATTAGCTATCAATCTAATTGCTACCATTTTGAAGATAATCTTTTTTTAAATCTCTGGCTGCTTTTAAGATTTGAACTTATATTTGGTTATTGAATATGACATTCAGATGTGTATTCTTTTCTATTTATCACACTTGGGATTTCTTGGGCATTTGGAATCTACAGATTACATTGCTCTGCTCTGAAAAATTTGCAGCCAGTATCTCCTCAAATATTTTCTCTTTCTCATTCTTCCCCTAGTTTTCTTCCAGAACTTCAATTAAACATGTATTATACCTGATGTATTAGACTTTCTTTTTCTTTCCCCCATGAATTATGTCTCTTTCATATATATCTTCAAGCTAAATTCTATAAAGTCATTCTGACTGAACTTCTGGATAATTATTCTGATCTGGTCATTGAGTTTCTAATTTGAATTCTTGGTTTTCTCATTTCTAAAACATATTTGTTTCCTTTTCAGTACACTAGGGTATGTGTAGAATGTTCTAATTTGAGATACATCTTTATTTCTTTGAACATTGTTAGTGTGACCTTTTGGGCTTCCTGGTAGCTCAGCTGGTAAAGAATCTGCCTGCAATGTGAGAGACCTGGGTTTGATCCCTGGCTTGGGAAGATCCGCTGGAGGAGGGCACGGCAACCCACTCCAGTATTCTTTCCTGGAGAATCCCATGGACAGAGGAGCCTGGTGGGCTTATAGTCATGGAGTTACACAGTCAGACATGACTAAGCAATTGAGCACAGTATGACTTTTATAACTCGTTATTATACAATAACTGAAGCTTTGCACACTTGGTTTTTTGTATCTTTTGTTAGCTGGTTCTTGCTACTGATGTCTTATTTCCTTGTCTGGTTCATTTTTATGACTAGTGCGTGCCATGGAGTCATTTTCCTTAGAAAAATATTCATGGTACTCTTTGAGGCTAAGATGAAGACAGCTTCCAGCAGAAAAGCTTTTAATCTACTTCTGTCAGATCCCTAAGAATATCCTCAGTTCAGAAGCAATTAAACAGAATCAAGGTCTTAGGGAGCCATCAGCCATCAACCAATGTAAATTTGGGTTTCAAATACATGTGACAAACAGACTGTGACTTTAACTTCTCTGAGAGTTTCCTCTTCTGCTTTTCAGAGCACCAAGATGCTCTTCCTTATAGACCTGTACTGGAAAATTGAGGCCCAGTTTACATTTCACCCTCTCACATTCCTGGTGGTTCCCAGCTCTACAAGAGGAGTGCTACCTGTTAGATGTCCCACCTAAAGTGGGTCTTTGGTTTGTCTCTTGGCTACCATGTCCTAGTTTCATCTGATTTTTTAACTCATTTGGCAAACAGCCTCAGAGAAAAGTGAGGGGTTCAATGATCCTCTTAAGCTTCCAGTTCTAGCTTTTATTTATATTTTAATTCAGTTGACTGTTATTATATTTTTAGATCTTTGGTGCTTTAAATTTTTATTTTCTATTTTATGGAGCGTTGTTAATATTCCACTGCAAAGGTTGGGAAGTCTGAAAATGCACCTTTGACACATATATACTATCGATACTACGTATAAAATAGACAACTAGTAAGAATCTACCTTATAGCACAGGGAAATCTATTTAATACATTGTGGTGACCTGAATGGGAAGGGAATCCGAAAGCGAGGGGCTATATGATTCATCTTGCTGTACAATAGAAATGAACATAATATTGTAAACCAACTACACGCCCATAAAATTAATTAAAAATAAAATTATTCATACATTTCAATGATGTTTTTTCTAACAGGAACATACTCATTGCAAACAAAACACAAATAATATTTGTCTCCCACCTCCGCTTTAGTGGAAGGAGTCTTCCTCACACTAGATGAAAACTGCAATAGTTCTCATGTTTTGGATATCCAGCTCTGGACAATAGTAAGTTTTAGACGTCAATTAGCATTAAATTGCTTCACTTCCTTCCACCACCCTCATTAAATTTAGCCTACTTTGGTCTGGAGTCTGATGTATTGAAAGGGATCTCTTTACTATTCTCCTCTACTCTCTTTACTCACTTTCTTTCCCATTTTATCCCTTTGCTATTCTACTCTATTTTACTCCTCTATATGCAATTTCCTCCCTTTCCACTATCTGCTGATTAGCCTATCTCCAGGATTAAAGTTATGTATCACAATCAAGAGACTGAGGTACAAGAGTTAAGGGAACAACAATGTACTTACTTAGATGAGAGGCTTTGCACTCTCTGAACCCGGCAAACTAGAAAGTTGACTTTCGTGAAATACTTTGTGGGCTTAGAGGATGCTTCCTACAGAGAACCTGTGATTCTATTCCCGATGCTCATATGAGATGCCTTCCTCAAGCCCGGGCTATTGATGGTACAGTTCCAGACTCTTCTCTGAGGATAACCACTGGATACATCCTCAGGTGATTCCATATCACTTTTCTCCTGTATTCAGTTTATAGGAAATGTGCCCTACAAACTCTGGAAGTACAAGTCAATCAGAGCACATGAGCACTCTCTTAGCTTTGTCAAAAAGCAATGCGTCCACTTTTCTCATCTCCAGATTTCTCACGCAGGAGTCTTATTATATCTGCTTTAGTTTTTCTCACCTGTAAGAAGACATAAGTCATTTATGGTTTTCAGCTGTAGGAAAAACATTTAGAGCTGTAAGTTGCCTCACTGAAGTCTTTCCCAACTAACTTTGAGGGAGGGAACAGACCATTCTCCTAAAGGCAGCAGAATGAAGACTCATGACTCATTCATTCAGTGGCTCAGTCACGTCTGACTCTTTGCAATCCCGTGGACTGCAGCATGCCAGGCTTCCCTGTCCATCATCAGCTCCTGAAGATTGCTCAAGAGTCATCTCCAACACCACAGTTCAAAGGCATCAATTCTTTGGCGCTCAGCCTTCTTCACAGTCCAGCTCTCACATCCATACATGACCACTGGAAAAGCCATAGCTTTGACTAGATGGACCTTTGTTGGCAGAGTACTGTATCTGCTTTTTAATATGCTGTCTAGGTTGGCCATAGCTTTTCTTCCAAGGAGCAAATGTCTTTTAATTTCATGGCTGCAGTCACCATCTGCAGTGATTTGGGGACCAGGAAACTAAAGTCTGTCACTGTTTCCATTGTTTCTCCATCTATTTGCCATGATGGGATGGGGCTGTATGCCATAATCTTAGTTTTCTGAATGTTGAGTTTTAAGCCTACTTTTTCACTCTCCTCTTTCACTTTCATCAAGAAGCTCATTAGTTCTTCTTCACTTTCTGCCATATCTGAGGTTATTGATATTTCTCCCGGCAATCCTGATTCCAGCTTGTGCTTCATCCAGCCCAGCGTTTGTCATGATGTACTCTGCATATAAGTTAAATAAGCAGGGTGACAATATACAGCCTTCATGTACTCCTTTCCCAATTTGGAACCAGTCTGTTATTTCATGTACGGTTGTAACTGTTGCTTCTTGGCCTGTATACAGATTTCTCAGGAGGCAGGTAAGGTGCTCTGATATTTCAATCTCTTGAAGAATTTTCCACAGTCTGTTGTGATCCACACAGTCAAAGGCTTTGGCAATAAAGCAGAAGTAGATGTTTTTCTGGAACTCTCTTGCTTTTTCAATGATCCAACAGATGTTGGCAATTTGACCTCTGGATCCTCTTCCTCTTCTAAATCCAGCTTGAACATCTAGAAGTTCATGGATCACATACTGTTGAAGCCTGGCTTGGAGAATTTTGAGTATTACTTTGCTAGCACGTGAGATGAGTGCAATTGTGCTGTAGTTTGAGCATTCTTCAGCATTGCCTTTCTTTGGGATTGGAATGAAAACTGACTTTTTCCAGGTCAGATCAGAAAACTGACCTTTCTAGCTATGACTCATAGCCCTCTAACAACACATACCTTTGGCAATTCATTCCCCCAATCCTATCTCACCCTTCAAGTTCTTGATCTTGATGAGAGATCGTAAATTTGTGGAGCAGCTTATCATTCATTCACTGCATAAAAATGAATTAATTTATTCCTACCTGGCATCCTCCTAAATATGTTTTTAGTGACATTTCAATCAAAGATGGAACATTCTGGGGACTTGCCTGGTGGTCCAGAGGATAATTCACTCTGCAATGCAGAGGACTCAGGTCTAACCCCTGGTCAGGGAACTAAGCTTCTACACGCCTTGGAGCAGCTATGCCAGTGTGCCGCAATTAAGATGTGACACAGTCACATAAACATATATATTTTAATGGGATGTTCTATATACTTTCATATCACTGTTATATAATCAAAAACAGTTATCAAAATTTGTTTTTTAAATTGTTAATTCCACATTTAACCATGATCTATCTGGTGATATTCATAGTAAAAAGTCTGATACTGATGTATACCATTTCTTTAATAATATTTTAAGACAAGTCAAACTACACAATATAGTCAACTGAATAGATTCTTAGAATTTCAAAATTGCTCACTGACAAAAAATCCAAACTCTGGTAGAAAAAAAAAAGTCATAAATATGCACCTCACAAAGAAGAGGGAGCATTTTAAAGCTCTCTAAGATAGCAAAATCTATTTCAGTGTATTAATACTTAGGAGAAGTAGTTACTTTAAAGTTTCCTGCAAGAGGAAGAAAAAAATTCACCCTCATCAGAAACACTCAGATATACCACTCATTTCTTATTAGATTAACCAACACCTACCAGTAAAAATCCTATTTCTTCTAAAAGCTGTGTGTCTTTCACATAAGGGAAAGCCTGAATCGCCTAGCCATGCTCAGACCCAATATTGCAAGCCGAGAGATCTTTGCTGGATTCCAGTGGGAGTCTCAGAGGAAACAATAATCTGCTGTCATTACACAAAGCACTATACAATGCCCTAGGAAGCCCTAATTCTCATAAATCAAAAGTTCTACTTGAATGCAGCTGAGCTATTTTAAGGAAGGCAATCCCACTCAGAATCAGATTTGTCATAGCACATCCCTTTAATCCTTAGCAGTATGAGCTCTGTAAACACAGTATTTGAAATAATATTACACATTATTTCATACAGAAGCCTTCAGAATCCTGCATCCCTGAATGCTTTCCAGTAAAGCAGCCAAGTTACTTATTTAAGCTTCTTCTTTTTTTTTTCCTTTTCTTCTGCTCTTGCTTTAAGGAGAAGAGAAATAGAAGTCCTATGGGCCAGTAAGCAAAGTAATGTTTGAATACTGAGAAGAGTTAATGAGACTAAGAGCGAGCTGTTGCAGTTGGCAAGTCTTACAAAGCAAAGGTCCGTGCAAAGGTATAGTGATATGAATTAAAGACAGGGCCACTAATCATCTCTTTGATGTTTATATCCCCAAATGTTGCCTTCAGTAACCGTTCCACGTTAGCAAGACTGCCAACTTGCTTGCAAATACAATCCTCATGAAATGTTATGTTTTCCTTTACACTGACCGAGCAATCACTCTTTTAGAAACATCACAAAGGACTTTGTGTGCGGCTTTGAATGAATCTGCATAAAAACTCTGTGAATTATCCAAAGGAGTCTTTTGTTTGTTTTTTATTTTCCTTCTGTAGTTCAAGCACATGGAGAACAGACACCTTAGAGAAAAAGGGAAAATAACAGTAGACTTCCATGAGATATGCTTAAGAGATGACTTTGGGGAAAAGTATAATTAGAAATTAACCGAGTATAAGAGATGAGATTTACCAACGTACAACTAGAGAACCAAAGCATATCAAGAAAGAGGACCACTGAAGAGAGTAGAGACATCCCAAACAGTAGCAACTAGAGATTATTACAAATAAACACAAACAGACAAGATATATGCAATATTATACAAGTCAATAGATAAAAGTATTAAACACTATCTCCTCCATGAGGTGTTCCATGACCTTTCCCCATGCTGTGCTGTGTTTAATCACTCAGTCATGTCCAGCTCTTTGTGAGCCCATGAATTCCTTTGTCCGTGGAGTTCCCCAGGTCAGAATACTGGAGTTGGTTGCCATGCCTTCCTCCAGGGGATCTTCCCAACCCAGGGATCAAACCCAGGTTTCCTGCATTGCAAGCAGATTCTTTACAGTCTGAGCCACGAGGGAAGCCCAAGAATACTGGAATGGGTAGACTATCCCTTCTCCAGGGGATCTTCCCAACCAACCCAGGAATCAAACTGGAGTCTCCTGCATTGCAGGTGGATTCTTCACCAGCTGAGTCCTGACTTTCTACCATAGTTACCATCAAATAAAGTCACCACAGTGTCCTGGGAAAGCATTCTACCATCCCTAATCATATATTGTTCTCTTCATCTCAGTATTGTCTTCTGTAAAAATAACTTGTGATAGCTTAAGGATTAAATGGAATAATTTCTAAAAGCTCCTAACACATGCCCTAAACATTGGGGGCTCCCTGTGCTAAATTGCTTCAGTCATGTCTGACTCTTTACAACCTCATCGACTGTAGCCTGCCAGGCTCCTCTGCCCATGGGATTTCCCAGGCAAGAATACTGGAGTGGGTTGCCATTTCCTCCTCCAGGGGATCTTCTCAACCCAGGGACTGAACCCACGTCTCTTACATCTCCTTCACTAGCATTGGCAGGCAGGTGCTTGACCATAAGCACCACTAGCAGGGGAACCTCAATAATGACCATTAAGGTTCGACTCTAAATTCTTTGCTTAGATCTGTCTCCCTTATTACAATCTCCTTGAAGAATTTATCCATAGACTGTATTTGCCCAGTGGACTGTAGCCCACCAGGCTCCTCTGTCTGTGGGATTTCCCAGGCAAGAATATTGGGGTGTGTTGTCATTTCCTTCTCCAGAGAATCTTCCTGACCCAGGGATCAAAGCCAGGTCTCCTGCATTGCAGGTGGATTCTTTATCTCTGCAACACTGAGGAAGCCCTGAAGAATTTATCACAGATAGTCAAAACTAATATCTATTACTAACCGAGAAGTTACTACATACTAGGCACTGGTGTTTTACATGGAGATTCTATCGTTATCCTATTTTCCAGACAAGAAAAAAGAAGCACTAACAGAATAACTAAGTTGCCCATGGTCACCTATCTAGAAAGTGGCAGAGCTAAGACTTGACCCAGGTAGTCTGGCACGTAAATAGTATAACATACTGAGTACTGACACTATACAAACGTGCGCGTCTGTATGCACCCTGCTTAGCTATAAATAGCACAGAGGTCAAGTATGAATCACCCCCATCTCCTTAACACTCTCTACCCACAGTCAAAATAAATGAAAACTGCCTGCTGAAAACACCTGCAACTGTAACCCAACCTCAGCCACTACTCCCAGCCCCGATGATCTGTGCTGGTAACTCTGGTTTCTGTCCCTTTGGGTTCTGCTTTTTTGAGTCTTCGGCAAATGGAAGCCTGGCTGGGACTTCCTAGCTGGATTTCAATGCTGAATTCATTCTAGAATCTGGATTAACTTTCAGACTGAAATTATGCTATCTCTGGACACAGTTTATCCTACACCTGTGTCCAATCCTGGGTCCTAGGAATGACTTTGTTACTTATCTCAGGTCAGCAATTCCACTTAGCAGCTTTTCATCCACATCCACAAAGGCAAGCAGTCCTCAGCCCCACCCATTACTATTCTCTTTCTAAAGGTTTGTGGTCTATTTCTATTCTTCCAATTGAATATTAAAAGCATTTGTTAATTTTATTTTAAGATAATACATGAAATGGTTCAAACAGATTATTAAATGACACTGAATAATATTCCAAATATTCCTAATGATTTTATAAAATCTGTTGTAAACAGGATCTTAAACTCCCCCTGTATCTAAACTGTCATTTGCCAGTTTAAAGGAAAATCTGAATTTCTATGTGTAATGGTCAACTGCAGTTTCTGGAGCACACTGCTTGGGGGCTGTGAATGTAACTAAGTTAAGTTTTTGTACCAATTCCAGTGAAAGTTCCAGAGATCAAATTGCTAACATCCATCGGATCACAGAAGCAGCAAGAGAGTTCCAGAAAAACATCGTCTGCTTCATTGACTAGGCTAAAGCCTTTGACTGTGGATCACAACAGACTGTGGAAAATTCTTAAAAAGATGGGAATATCAGACCACTTTACCTGCCTCCTGAGAATCTTGCCTGCAGGTCAAGAAGCAACAGTGAAAAACAAACATGGAACAACAGACTAGTTCCAAATTGGGAAAGAAGTATGTTAAGGTATATTTTCATCCTGTTTATTCAGCTTACATGAAGAGTACATTATGCAAAATGCCAGGCTGGATGAAGCACAAGCTGTAATCAAGATTCCAAGGAAAAATATCAATAACCTCAGATATGCCGATGACATCACCCTTGCGGCAGATAGCAAAGAGGAATTAAAGATCCTCTTGAAAAAGTTCAAGAGGAGAGGGGATAAGTTCAACATTCAAAAAATTAAGATCATGGCATCTGGTCCCATCACTTCGTGGTGAACAGAGCAAAAACAATGCAAACAGTGACAGACTTTATTTTCTTGGACTCTAAAATCACTGCAAATGGTGAGTGTAGCCAAGAAATTAAAACATCTTGCTTCTTGGAAGAAAAGCCGTGAAAAATCTAGACAGTGTATTAAGAAGCAGAGGCATTACTTCACTGACAAAGGTCTATCTAGTCAAAGCTATGGCTTTTCCAGTAGTCGTTTATGGATGTGAGAATTGGAAGGCTGAGTGCCAAAGAAGTGATGCTTTCAAACTGTGGTGTTGAAGGAAACTCTTCAGAATCCCTTGGACCACAAGGAGATCAAACCAGTCAATCTAAAGAAATCAACCCTGAATATTCATTGGAAGGACTGATACTGATGTTCATGCTCCAAAACTCTGGCTGAGTATGGACCATATTAAATAGAGCTTCCCAGGTGGCACTGGTGGTAAAGAACCTGCCTGCCAATTTAGGAGACATAAGAGATATGGGTTTGATCCCTGGGTTGGGAAGAGCCCCTGGAGGAGGGCATGCAACCCAGTCCAGGATTCTTGCCTGGAGAATCCCATACACAGAGGAGCCTGGTGGGCTACAGCCCATGGGGTCACAAAGAGTTGTACACGACTGAAGATGTGCAGATGACACCACCCTTATGGCAGAGAGTGAAGAGGAACTAAAGAGCCTCTTGATGAAAGTGAAAGAGGAGAGGGAAAAAGTTGGCTCAAAGCTCAACATTTAGAATACGAAGATCATGGCATCTGGTCCCATCACTTCATGGGAAATAGATGGGGAAACAGTGTCAGACTTTATTTTTTGGGCTCCAAAATCACTGCAGATGGTGATTGCAGCCATGAAATTAAAAGACGCTTACTCCTTGGAAGGAAAGTTATGACCAACCTAGACAGCATATTCAAAAGCAGAGACATTACTTTGTCAGCAAAGGTCCATCTAGTCAAAGCTATGGTTTTTCCAGTGGTCATGTATGAATGTGAGAGCTGGACTATAAAGAAAGCTGAGCACAGAAGAATTGATGCTTTTGAACTGTGGTGTTGGAGAAGACTCTTGATGGTCCCTTGGCCTGCAAGGAGATCCAACCAGTCCATCCTAAAGGAAATCAGTCCTGGTGTTCACTGGAAGGACTGATGTTGAATCTGAAACTCCAATACTTTGGCCACCTGATGCAAAGAGCTGACTCATTGGAAAAGACCCGGATGCTGGGAAAGATTGAAGGCAGGAGGAGAAGGGAATGAGGATGAGATGGTTGGATGGCATCACTGACTCAATGGACGTGGGTTTGGGTGGACTCCGGGAGTTGGTGATGGACAGGGAGACCTGGCGTGCTGCAGTTCATGGGGTCGCAAAGAGTCAGACCAGACTGAACTGAACTGAACTGAACTGAAGTGACTTAGTATGTGCACAGGCACATCATATTAAATAAATGTTCATGTAGTCTAAAACGTATCTCTCTCTTGAAAAAATAAATTACTTATACCAGTAGCAGTTAATTCCTACTTTTCTACATTGTCATGGAAAAGCTATCAAAAACCAGGAAATTACTTTAATATCAATAAACTTGAACAGCTTGCAAAATACTTTCCGCTACAATATCCTATAAGTCAATTTTCACTATTTAAAGTGACTCATTACACTTGCTTAATGGAACAGAATAATTTAACATACTTTCGTAAGTCTCTCATCTGTAGTCACCAAATAAGTCACTTTCTGACTCAAAAGGCTTGCTATTCATCTGTTAATATGCTAACACAAAATGAAAGATTCCCATTTATTAGATTAAAAAACTAAGGTCCAGAGAGATTTTTGCCCAAGATTAGATAGTGAGTTAGTGGTAGCGTGAGAAATTAATTTAAATTAACTGAAACCATTGCACTCCATTTTCTCCCTTGATAGCGTATTCATCTACATTAAAATAGACAATTGAGAAACAATTGAGAAACACAGGCATAAAGAATCTAGAAATGCGTCAGCATTTATCATTGAGCGTTTCCTCTTTTCACTGTTTTAAACTTTACTGATTTGTGGCTGCATGGGTCTCTGTTGCTGCGTTTGGGCTTTCTGTAGCTGTGGGAGCAGGGGTTCCTCTCCCGCTGCGGTGCTGGGGCTTCTTGGTTCCCTGGCGTCTCCCTTTGCAGAGCCTGAGCTCTAGGGTGCACGGGCTTAAACAGTTGAAGCGAGTAGGCTCAGCAGCTGCAGTGCAGATGGTTGGTTCCCTTGTGCAGTTGGGATCTTCTCAGAGTGAGCGAGTGAGGAAGTGCAAGTCGCTCAGTCGTGTCCGACTCTTTGTGACCCACCCCATGTACTATACAGTCCATGGAATAATCCAGGCCAGAATACTGGAGTGTGTAGCCTTTCCCTTCTCCAAGGGATCTTCCCAACCCATGGATCAAACCCATGCCCCCAGCATTGGCAGGTGGACTCTTAACCACTAGACACCCAGGGAAGCCCTTTACTCATTTTTTAAAAAGCAGTTTGGTTTTTAAAGCGATAATAATGACTGTACTTTAATAAAGAATAAAAAGAAAACTTTTTAAAATTAAATTTCCACAGGAGTCACCTAAAATCCAGTGAAAGGAAGTTATTTTTGCAGTTTATATGTCTTGTCAATTACAAACTAGGTTTAATTTGAACTTCCTACATGCAAATTTTAGCTTTTGCCAAGAATTATAGCTTCTGTGATTTAAAAAACTGTTAGTAACTTACAGCTTTAATATTTATGTTCTTACGTAGATAATATAATACATTGTTGCTATTGATTAGTTGATAAGTCATGTCCAACTCTCGGTGACTTCATGGACTGTAGCTTGCCAGGCTCCTTGTCCATGCGATTTTCCAAGCAAGAATATCAGAGTGGGTTGCCATTTCCTACTCCAGGGAAGCTTCCCAACCAAGGGATTCAACCTGGGTGTTCTACATTGGCAGGCAGATTATTTACCACTGTGCCAGCAGGGAAGCCTGGATATAATATATAAATCATCTCTGTTTCCTATATTTTATTAAGCAGCAAAGGAGTGGTTTATAATTATTATCATTAAATAAGCAAAAAATTATCAAGTTCCACATAGAATTATGCAAAAAATTGGGTACTGTATGCATGCGTGATTCTTTGTGACTCCATGGACTGTAGCCTACCAGGCCCCTCTGTCTATGAGATTTTCCAGGCAAAATTACTGGAATCAGTTGCCATTTCCTCCTCCAGGGTGTCTTCCTGACCCAGGGATCAAACTCATATCTTTGGGGTCTTCTACATGGGCAGATGGATGCTTTACCACTGAGCCACCTGGGAAGCCAATTATTCCAGAAACTAGAACTTGACTGACTCACTGGATAAAATGGTTTCCTAAAAGAATTAGATAGTCTTTCTTCTCCTAAAAACTCAATTTCATGATCTAATGTTTAGGAGATTCTCCTTAGCCACTCTGTGAAGATTTTTCTAATACTGGCCTTTAGGTAATACTTTGATATTAATTTTTCTATTAAATTGGAAAGAGCTCAAGCCTAGACTAGTAAAAATATTTCTATTAAAATTAAGCATGTAATATTTCAATCCATACCTTTTGGAGAAAGGAGAGGGTGAAGAATAACCCACCAACCCTCACCCCATTAATGACAGCTTCTGCTTGCATTTTTTGTCTCTATTGCAGTTCACAGTAAGGTTTAATTTTTAAATTGGGTCCCGCTGACTTAAAATAATCAAGACATTGATCAAACTTAGAAAGAGGGGAAAAATTATTGAACTAGAGGTAATTTCTGAATGTTGATCTTTAAGTCAACTTTTTCACTCTCCTCTTTACTTTCATCAAGAGGCTTTTTAGTTCCTCTTCACTTTCTGCCATAAGGGTAGTATCATCTGCATATCTGAGGTTATTGATATTTCTCCCGGCAATCTTGATTCCAGCTTGTGTTTCTTCCAGTCCAGCATTTCTCATGATGTACTCTGCATATAAGTTAAATAAGCAGGGTGACAATATACAGCCTTGACGTACTCCTTTTCCTATTTGGAACCAGTCTGTTGTCCCATGTCCAGTTCTAACTGCTGCTTCCTGGCCTGCATACAGATTTCTCAAAAGGCAGGTTAGGTGGTCTGGTATTCCCATCTCTTTCAGAATTTTCCACAGTTTATTGCGATCCACACAGTCAAAGGCTTCAGCATAGTCAATAAAGCAGAAATAGATGTTTTTCTGGAACTCTCTTGCTTTTTAGATGGGGAAACAGTGGAAACAGTGTCAGACTTTATTTTTTGGGCTCCAAAATCACTGCAGATGGTGACTGCAGCCAGGAAATTAAAAGACGCTTACTCCTTGAAAGAAACCTAGATACCAACCTAGATAGCATATTCAAAAGCAGAGACATTACCAACTAAGGTCCATCTAGTCAAAGCTATGGTTTTTCCAGTGGTCATGTAAGGATGTGAGAGTTGGACTGTGAAGAAGGCTGAGAACCGAAGGATTGATGCTTTTGAGCTGTGGAGTTGGAGAAGACTCTTGAGAGTCCCTTGGACTGCAAGGAGATCCAACCAGTCCATTCTAAAGGAGATCAGCCCTGGGATTTCTTTGGAAGGAATGATGCTGAAGCTGAAACTCCAGTACTTTGGCCACCTCATGCGAAGATTTGACTCACTGGAAAAAACTTTGATGCTGGGAGTGATTGGAGGCAGGAGGAGAAGGGGATGACAGAGAATGAGATGGCTAGACGGCATCACTGACTTGATGGACGCGAGTCTGAATGAATTCCTGGCGTTGGTGATGGACAGGGAGGCCTGGCCTGGCGTGCTGCAATTCATGGGGTCGCAAAGAGCCGGACATGACTGAGTGACTGGACTGAACTGAACTGAGGGGCAATTTATAATCAAATACTGATATTTCAATAATTCACTTAGCGAATACATGTTTACTGAGCATCTTCCTCCATGTAGGGTGGAGGAAGGAAAAAAAAATCCTGTTTCTATGTTCTTCTGACTGGTCCAAGAGTTAAAGTGACGTGAGACAAATTAGCAGGAGAAAATCAAGTTTAATTACATATTTCAGGGATTCTATAAGAATATGAGGTTCAAGGACAAGTTAGACAATTAAAGCTCACATGCTATCTGAGAGAAGGAGAAGAGGGTAGGGGTTTGGGACTTCTTATAGAAAGATGAAAAAATAGCAAATGTTTGGTAAACGAAAGTTTGCTGGTAAACAAATGTTTGCTGTGCCATGCAGAGATGGTGGAACCCAGAGAGGACTTTGTAAAACAGGCCTTGTTAAGTGCCCCCTAGTCTACTATACCTAGCTCATATTATACTTTATTTATGGTGATAGTTACTGTTCTTGGAACAAGCCCTTTATCTAAACATCTTTAGGCAGTTAAAGGGAGGAGGTAAAAGCTCTTCCTAAGTCTTTTGTTTCTTAAGAACAATCATCCCTAAATAATCCTCAAGACAGACATATTTTGAGGTGGCAAGTGATGTTCCCCTACATTGGGCACTGAGAAATCATGCATGGTTAAGATAAAATCCCCACCTTTGTAAAATTTCTAACAGAATAAGTAGACACTATTACATAAATGGCAAAACTTACAATACAATGGCATATTCATGCTATAAAGAAAAATAAATACAGCCAAGGAGACAGAGTCTAATGGGTAGTTACTTTTGATCAGATCAGATCATCATGGAATGTTTCTATCTCTGCTAAGAGGTGGCATTTGAACATATTCTCCAAATTAGTTTCTAGTGAAAAAGCATTTCAGAATGAAGGAGCAATAATTCAAAGGAAGGGATTACAATGGTGCATTCAAGAAGTATAAAAAAGTCACATTAATAGAGATCAATAAGCACACAGGCATTGATGGGTCCTGTCAGAAAGGTAAACAGGAGTCAGATCCCAGAGAGCCCCACAGACTGACATAAGAACTTGCTCTAAATTTGAAGGGAAATGGCAACCCACTCCAGTGTTCTTGCCTGGAGAATCCCAGGGATGGGGGACCTGGCGGGCTGCCGTCTATGGGGTCGAACAGAGTGGGACACGACTGAAGCGACTTAGCAGCAGCAGCAGCAGCAGAGGGAGTGTAGGGGTGCATCCTGCAGGGATGGGGGATCTTACACACGTGAAGCAAAAAGTTCCCAGAGCATGCACCCCATCACAGACAACAGGCTGCAGGCAGGACGGGGCAGCAGCCTTCCCTAACAGGGGGAAAGGGAGACTCCCAGGTAGAGGGGAACTGACCTCAAGGCTCCTCAGGTACCAGAGAAAAAAGAAAGCACGTCTCTCCCAGCCCCTTGGGCTAACAACCTTCACTGGGCAGATGTCTTCTCTTTGATCAACTGTCACAGTGGAACCTTTCTGATCCAAAAACTTAGAGAAATCCCTACTTGGGGCCAGCGTCACGTCCATCAGCATCTACTGATTAGGATCTATCATTAAGAGGGAAGGTCAGTCAGGTGAGCAGGGTGTAGGTGCGGCAGGGACTGGCGGAGTAGCGAGTGGACAGAGAGCAAGAAAACAGCCATTTCAGGTAGCCTGGTCATACAGGGCAAGACTGATGGAAATCTCATTTATATTTTTTAAAACACAGTCTTGGTTGTTTACCAACAAAATTGGGCAGTAGAGAATGTTGCAAAAAACTTTGTGAGAGTTGTTTACAAGTTGGTTCAATAATCCAGGAGGAAGAAGATGGTAACACGGACCAGGAGCAGCAGCAGAAATGGGGAGAATGGATACAGCACAGGATACACGCTGAAGATAAAAGCCGTCAGGACTTGCTGCTGGACTCCAGGAAGGCTGTACAGAAGACAGAATCGAGACTGACTCTTCAATATTTTTCCTAAGTAGCCTGTATATGGGGCTGCTGTTTTTTAAAATGAAGATGGAAGATGGAGCGGGCTCAGTGGGGAAAACAAGAGTTCTAAGGTGAAGATGTTTATGTTTGCCCATTTGACATCACAAATGGCAAATAAATTAGAGCTCAAAGGTCAGCGGTGACTTAGTAAGCTTCATGCCTCCTCAGCCCATGTTTTCACAGCTTGTGCAGCAAGAAGGTGCCCTCACCGTACACCTGTTCACCTATTCCTGAGAAGCGAAGCGGCGAGCAAGGGAAGGGTAGGGAAGGAGAGTGCTTAAGCAGTCAATTTCAGAGGACACATTTAATGTTTCCAGAACGTGTCGCATTTTTTTAAACCTAGCAAATCGCAAAATTGAGGATCTGCCTTGACAGTGTCAGATTTTGTGTATTTGTTTTCAAATATATCAGTCACTGATGAGATTAAAAAAAAAAACTACAAATAAATGATTACAGAAAAGGAAATACGCTGATCCTCTTTCTTTGACAGCAGTTGATTTATTCTGAACAATACAGAGCTGTGTTATAGCTGACATGCTTTTTGTACTGAGCCTAGACTGATCTCAGAGCATCAGGCTCAGATGTGAAGTGTGTCACAGGTGCTGCAAAGATGTTCCTACAAATTTCAAAAGAGCGTTAAAGCTTACCAAGTCCCTTCTCTCTTTAAAGACATAGTGGAATCAAGGTTAATATACCAAGACAATTCCCATACCTTTGCTTTCTGCAGTGCTTCATGGGAGAGAATGAATGGGTTGGGATGACAATTATCAATTCATCTGGCTTGTGTGAATGTACTTAGGTGGCTACAGTCCATGAGGCTACAAAGAGCTGGACCTGAGTCAGCAACTGAGCACACATACACTACCCATTTGTGTGCTGAGGAAGGCAAAGCCTAAGAAATACTAGTTTAGAGAATTGACTGCACAGACTTAGAAATGTTGAGATGAACTATTTTCAGGCCTGTCTTAATGTGCTACTTTAAATGTGCTAACAGTCACCAGTGTCTAATAAATGAGGCAAGACAACACTTCTTGAGCTCTCAAATTCTAAACACTGAGATATCTGACTCATAGCCCAGATAACAGGTAGATCCTAATATGCCACTTTCAATAGAATTTAAAGGAGAGCCACAGCGCAGCATTTGTGACCTGACTTTCACCTCTCTCATTTCCCAACACAATTCTTCCTTTTCTTAGACATAGAAAATTGCATAAGAAAAACACTGTACAAAGAAGTCCTCATTAGATTTGATGATTGGCTTCCTTAATAGATGGTCCTTAATAGATGGTCAAGCCTATTCTGCACCATCAGAATCCCAAGCATCCGGAGCATCCCTAGGCTTCTCATTATTTACATATGTACATTCCTTAATCCAATTCAAATTCACATCTATTCAAGCTCTTTCATTCTACCCTCTGGAACTTTCCCTATCTCCTTCATTTCTTTTCTGAGTGTTTTTTTTTTTTCTTTTTCTTTCTAGCTCTAATTGAAACCTGGCTATATCTTGAAGGACACTCTCTGAGATGGGGCTGATTTATTTCACTTCCCATGACATACAAGCCTGGAAGTGTCATCCTTGTTGTTTAAAGCTATTATACTTACAGGCTAAGTAGCTTCTCTACCATCACCCTAAAATTCTCAGTTGCCTGAATGAATGCCATTGATACCACCTGTTTCCTGAACTCATCCGCCATTGCCTCCAGGCATCGCATTTCATTAAAAGATGCCTCACTGATGACCCCCAAACAGTGATTTTTCCAGCATTCTTTGGAAATCCTACTTGGATGTTTCCATGTTCTCACTGATAATCCCCTAAGACCCTTGCGAGGCATTGATCTTCTTAGGTCTAGTGTTCTCCACTGACCACATCCAGCCAAAGCTCTACACTGGACATTGTCATCTCCAAACTTTTATCACCGAGACATGTCTTCATTTCAAGCACTGCGCTCCTGTTTACAGCATCCTGTCTTCACAGCCTTGTTCTGCCTTCTGCTTCAGTACTTCATCCTCTTCCCTAGGATCCTCAACCCATTAATTCTACACATTTTCAAAGCCTCTCTTCCTCTCACACCCAAAGTCTATGATTTGGGATAATTTCACACAGAATTGGTGATACGGGCATCATCAAAATTATTTAATAAAGAGAGGGGAGGGATGGCCATCTCTCCATCATTCTCATCCGGCAAAACTTCTACCCCAGTTGTAGCCAATGTTACAGCTATCCTGGGCCTGCACTGACTTGCTAGTGGTATAAACTTTCAATGTATGACCACAGAGTGGGCCCCTCTGCTGTGCCACAGTTATACTGTATTTCTGTTTACCTATGCTCTCGTATCCTCTAAGACAATTACCTCACATCTCTCCTCTCCTAAATCTCAGCTATTCCCCACTGTCTCCTTTCTTAATTTGAAATAAGAGATTGTAGAGAAAAATGGACATTGCAATCCTGACAGAATCAAAACTGACAATGATTTTCCTGACAATGTGAAATATATTATATAAGGGCATTTGATATAATAGCCTTACTGTGAATATATACTTCAGAATATGAATATAGTATGTAGTAATCAAGATGTGAATATACATGTAATGCCTTCTCTTCTCAGCTATTTGTAAGGCCTCCTGAGCTATCTGAAAGGAAGACTGAGCAAATGAACTGAACTGATATATGTAATCTATATCTATAAATAGTATAAAAAATACAGTATTGAGTTTTTAAGTTTATGGATTAAATAAATTGATATGTATCAATATTATACATTACTATATTATAATATAGTATATACTTATTGCTTATTAACAGAAAGGCAAATTTCATTAATGTACATATTCTTTATATACTTAAGATCAAAACAAATGTCTTTAAGAACAAAGTGTACTAATTGCTTTGAATGTACCAATTCAGTTTAATTCTTTGCTGTTGTTCAGTCGCTTAGGTCAGTTCAGTCCAGTCTCTCAGTTCTGCCTGACTCTCTGCAACCCCATGGACTGCAGCACACCAGGCTTCCCTGTTCATCACCACTTCCCACAGCTTGCTCAAACTCATGTCCATGAAGAAAGCGATGCCATTCAAACATCTCACCCTCTGCCATCTCCTTCCCCTTCTGCCTTCCATCTTTCTCAGCATCAGGGTCTTTTCCAACAAGTCAGCTCTTCATATCAGGTGGTCAAGCAAATTACTGGAGTTTCAGCTTCAGCATCAGTCTTTCCAGTGAATATTCAGGATTAACTTCCTTTAGAATTGACTGGTTTGATCTCCTTGTTGTCCAAGGGACTCTCAAGAATCTTCTTCAACACCACATTTAAAAGCATCAATTCTTCTGGCACTCAGCCTTCTTTATGGTTCAATTCTCACATCCATACTTGACTACTGAAAAAACCATAGCTTTCGATCTTTGTTAGCAAAGTAATGTCTCTGCTTTTTAATACGCTGTCTAGGTCTGTCATAGCTTTTCTTCCAAAAAGCAAGCATCTTTTAATTTCATGGCTGCAATCACCATCTGCAGTGACTTTAGAATCCAAAAAAATAAAGTCACTCACTGTTTCCACTGTTTCCCCATCTATTTGCCTTGAAGTGATGGGACCAGATGCCATGATCTTCGTTTTTTGAATGTTGAGTTTCAAGCCAGCTTTTGCATTCTCCTCTTTCACTTTCATTAGGAGGCTTTTTAGTTCTTCTTCACTTTCTGCCATAAGGGTGGTGTCATCTGCATATCTGAGGTTATTGATATTTCTCCCTGCAGTCTTGACTCCAGCTTGTACTTCAACCAGTCTGGCACTTCGCCTGATGCACTCTGCTTAAAAGTACTCCTTTCCCAATTCAGAACCAGTCCCTAGTTCCATGTCCATTTCTAACTGTTGCTTCTTGATCTGCATACAAGTTTCTCAGGAGACAGGTAAGATGGTCTGGTATTCCCATCTCTTGAAGAATTTTCCACAGTTTGTTGTGATTCACACAGTCAAAGGCTTTGGCATAGTCAATCAATGAAGCAGAACTAGATGTTTCTCTGAACTCTTGCTTTTTCTATGAACCAATGAATGCTGGCAGTTTGATCTCTCGTTTCTCTGCCTTTTCTCAATCCAGAACATCTGGAAGTTCTCAGTTCACAGACTGTCAAAGCCTAGCCTGAAGAATTTTGAGCATTACTTTACTAGCGTGTGAAGTGAGTACAACTGTGTGGCAGCTTGAGCATTGTTTGGCATTGCCTTTCTTTAGGATTGGAATGAAAATTGACCGTTTCCAGTCCTGTGGCCACTGCTGAGTTTTCCAAATGTGCTGGCATATTGAGTGCAGCGCTTTCACAGCATCATCTTTCAGGATTTGAAATAGCTCAACTGGAATTCCATCACCACCACTAGCTTTGTTCATAGTGATGCTTCCTAAGACCCACTTGACTTCACACTCCAGGATATCTGGCTGTAGTTGATTGATCACACCATTGTGGTTATCTGGGTAATTAAGAGCTTTTTTGTATCATTCTTCTGTGTATTCTTTCTACCTCTTAATATTTTCTGCTTCTGTTAGGTCCATACCATTTCTGTTCTTTATTGAGCCCATCTTTGCATGAAATGTTCCCTTGGTATCTATCTTCTTTAAGAGATCTCTAATCTTTCCTTTCTGTTGTTTTCCTCTAGTTCTCTGCATTGATCACTTTGTCTCCTTCCTGTTCTTTAGAACTCTGCATTCAGATGATATATCTTTCCTTTTCTCCTTTACCTTTCACTTCTCTTCTTTTATCAATTATTTGTAAGGCCTCCTCAGAGAATCATTTTGTCTTTTTGCATTTCTTTTTCTTGAGAGTGGTTTTGATCACCACTTCCTATACAATGTTACAAACCTCCGTCCATAGTTCTTCAGGCACTCTGTCTATCAGATCTAATCCCTTGAATCTATTTGTCACTTCCACTGTATGTTCATAAGGGATTTAATTTAGGACATACCTGAATGGTCTAACGGTTTTCCCTAATTTTTTCAATTTAAGTCTGAATTTTGCAATAAGGAGTTCATGATCTGAGCCACAGTCAGCTCCTAGTCTTGTTTTTACTGACTGTATAGAGCTTCTCCATCTTTGGGTGCAAAGAATATAGTCAATCTGAGATTTCAATTTTGAACTCTGGTGATGTCCATGTGTAGAGTCATCTCTTGTGTTGTTGGAAGAGCATATTTGCTATGACCATTGCATTCTCTTGGCTAACTCTTTTAGCCTTTGCCCTGCTTCATTTTTAACTCCAAGGCCAAACTTGCCAGTTACTCCAGGTATCTCTTGACTTCCTACTTTTGCATTCTAGTCCCCTATGATGAAAAGGACATCCTTTTGGGGTTTTATTTCTGGTCTTGTAGGTCTTCATGGAACCATTAAACTTCAGCTTCTTTGACATTAGTGGTTGGGGCACAGACTTGGATTACTATGATACTGAATGCCTTGCCTTGGAAATGAATCAAGATCATTCTGTCATTTTTGAGATTGCACCCAAGTACTACATTTCAGACTGGTTTTTGACTATGAGTGCTACTCCATTTCTTCTAAGGGATTCTTGCCCACAGCATTAGTTATAATGGTCATCTAAATGAAAATCAGCTTAATTCTTAAGCATTTATTTTTTAAAATGTAGAAAAAACAAATCCCTAATAAGGATTCTTTGGTTTGACAGATTTGTAATTTTTATATTATTGAACAAAGAGGTTATCGAGTAATGTAGGATTCAGCAAACTGCAGCCTATGGGCCAAATCTGGCCATACTTGTTGATGCTGTTTAGTTGCTCAGTCATGTCCGACTCTTTGCAACCTCATGGACTAAGCACACCAGGTTCCCCTGCCTTCACTATCTCCTGCAGTTTGCACAAATTCATATCTATTGGGTTGGGGATGCTATCTAACCATCTCATCCTCTGCCACTCCCTTCCCCTTTTGCCTTCAAACTTTCCTAGCATCAGGGTTTCTTTCAATAAGTGGGCTCTTCGTATCAGGTTACCAAACTACTGGAACTCCAGCCTCAGCATCAGTCCTCAGGTCAGTCAACATCTCACTGAACATTCAGGGTTGATCTCCTTTAGGACTGAGTGGTTTGATTCCCTTGCAGTGCAAAGGATTCTCAAGAGTCTTCTCCATCACCACACCACAATCATCAGTTCACTGCTTCTTCATGGTCCAACTCTCACATCCATACATGACTACTGGAAAAACCATAGCTTTGATTAGATGGACCTTTGTCATAATATTTTATTAGAATATAACCATGTTTATTCACTGATATGTTGTCTATGATTGCTTTTTTCTTGACATAATGACAGAGTTGAAAAGTGGCAACCAAGATGGCATGGTTCACAAAGCTGAAAATACTTTGTATCTGAGCCCTTACAGAAAAAGTTTGCTGATCACTATGATATTAACTATGGAGACTTCTTTAAAGTTCTTCCAAATCACAGGCTTTTTTGCATTACAGAAGAGAGGGAGAGGTGAGGCAAACTAACAGATATTTTAAAACTTAAAGCAATAACTTCTTCTTAAATGATCAAAATAATTTAAGCAAAATAGAATTGTAATAGGGAGACTAGCATGATTCAAGTGGTTTCTAGAGTCTTTATTTTGGCCTTGTCCTCACTGTCATACCCACCACAATCTTAGCATTCTTGCAAATGACTCAAGCCCACGCTCATGCATGGAAGTATTATACAGCTTGGGCTGCAATAACAAAATATCATAGACAGGGTGACTTCAGTTCCGTTCAGTTCAGTCGCTCAGTCTTGTCTGACTCTTTGCAACCCTATGAATTGCAGCACGCCAGGCCTCTCTGTCCATCACCAACTCCTGGAGTTCACCCTAACTCATGTCCATTGAGTTGGTGATACCATCCAACCATCTCACCCTCTGTCATCCTCTTTTCTTCCCATCTTCAATCTTTCCCAGCATCAGGGTCTTTTCCAATGAGTCAGCTCTTCACATCAAGTGGCCAAAGTATTGGAGTTTCAGCTTCAACATCAGTCCTTCCAATAATTTTCAGGACTGATTTCCTTTAGGATTGACTGGTTTGATGTCCTTGCAGGCCAAGGGACTCTCAAGAGTCTTCTCCAACACCACAGTTCAAAAGCATCAATTCTTCGGTGCTCAGCTTTCTTCCCAGTCCAACTCTCACATCCATACATGACTACTGGAAAAACCATAGCCTTGACTAGACAGACCTTTGTTGGCAAAGTAATGTCTCTGCTTTTTACTATGCTGTCTAGGTTGGTCATAACTTTCCTTCCAAGGAGTAACTGTCTTTTAATTTTATGCCTGCAATCACCATCTACAGTGATTTAGGAGCCCCAAAAATAAAGTCAGCCATTGTTTACACTGTTTCCTCATCTATTTGCCATGAAGTGATGGGACAGGATGCCATGGTTTTAGTTTTCTGAATGTTGAGCTTTAAGCCAACTTTTTCACTCTCCTCTTTCACTTTCATCAAGAGGCTTTTTAGTTCCTCTTCACTTTCTGCCATAAGGGTGATGTCATCTGCATATCTGAGGTTATTGAAATTTCTCCCTGCAATCTTGATTCTAGCTTGTGCTTCTTCCAGCCCAGCATTTCTCATGATGTTCTCTGCATATAAGTTAAATAAGCAGGGTGACAATTTACAGCCTTGACAGACTCCTTTTCCTACTGGGTGACTTAAACAAAGATTCATTTTCTCACAGTTCTGGAACCTGGAAATCTGAGTTCAGGTTGCCAGCAGTGTTACATTCTAGAGAGAGCTCTCTTTCTTCTTCCCTTGTAGACAGCCATCTTTTTGTTGTGTCCTCATGTGAAAGACAGAGATTTCACTCCTTTCCTCTTTTTACAGAATCACCAGATCTACTGGATTAGGATGCTACCCTTATGACTTAATTTACCCCCAGTTACCTGTGAAGAAAGCTGAGTGCCAAAGAATGGATGCTTTTGAACTGTGGTGTTGGAGAAGACTCTTGAGAGTCCCTTGGACTGCAAGGAGATCCAACCAGTCCATTCTGAAGGAGATCAGCCTTGGGATTTCTTTGGAGGGAATGATGCTAAAGCTGAAACTCCAGTACTCTGGCCACCTCGTGCAAAGCACTGACTCATTGGAAAAGACTCTGATGCTGGGAGGGATTGGAGGCAGGAGGAGACGGGGACGACAGAGGATGAGATGGCTGGATGGCATAACAGACTCGATGGACGTGAGTCTGAGTGAACTCCGGGAGTTGGTGGTGGACAGGGAGGCCTGGCGTGCTGCGATTCATGGGGTTGCAGAGTCAGACACGAGTGAGCTACTGAACTGAACTGAACTGAACCTCTTAATTATCTCCCATGCCCAGATATACTCACAAGGAAAATGAAATCTTCCTTGTGAGTATATACAATCTTCCTTCATTTTCATATAAATCTGAGGGAGATACAATTTAATTCATAGCAATATATTTAAGAAATTATGATTTGAGGTATATCCAAATTTCTGCTACAGACATGGAGTACTGGCTTTGTCCACTAGAGAAATTTAGCTCATCAAGTTTCATACCATGACTTTATTAATATTAATAAAAATAGATAGGCTATATCTCAATGTACTTAAAAGCTAAATAATCACAGACATTATCAACTTATCAATTATTTTACAGTTTAGTGAATTTTTTCAGTCTGTAAAATAAAAAGAATTGCTAAACAAGTTAAAAGCTAAAAACCAGTCTATTTTATATTATTGGAGACACATTCTAGGTCATTCATGAATTATTTCCCATATGAAGGTAAAACCCATAAGGAAAAAAAACAAAGCCAATAAAGAATAAATCTAAGTTATAAACCATTAAAATTCTTCCAACTGAAAAAATGGCATTTGAGACCCACCCTCTCTTTCAAAATTACCCTTTAAAAGCTTAAAAATGCCCTAAAGGCTTCATTTACAGCAACCATATTGGATTTGCTCTGCTTGTGTCCTGCAACCTCCCTTACAGGCTAAGGTTTGTTTCACACTTCAGTTTGTTTTCCATTTCCAAGACCATAGCAGAGGTACCAAAATTCTCAAAAGCAGGAATGAAAACTTTAAGCTAGAAGATGGACCAGAAGTCCATTTTCCATTGGAAATCTTTCTAAAAGTTTTAGTCTCAATCCTAGATCCCTATAATGTCACAGTAGATAAAGTCATAATGTAAAACTGTAAAAATAGCTGATTTTATGGTAACACTTCATTCTCAATTCTATCACTTCTATATTAGCTAAAATTATTCTAGCATATTTTTGCTTGTAATAATCTCTTCATATCCAGCAAAGTTGAATTTTATATAGCTTACTGAGGATCCATCTCCTATATTTGAAAAAGAGAGTAAACAAAATATGTGTGTATGCCTCACTGAGGTTACAACAGCGCATCTGTGTCTCACCCTACAAAGCTGTAAGTAGATACTGCATGGTTTTGGGCTTCCCTGGTGGCTCAGCTGGTAAAGAATCTGCCTGCAGTGCAGGAGACCCCTGGGTTTAATCGGGGAAGATTCCCTGGCGAAGGAAATGGCTACCCACTCCAGTATTCTTGACCAGAGAATTCCATGGACAGGGGAGCCTGGAGGGCTATAGACCACGGGGTCATAGAGCCAGACACGTCTGAGCGACCAGCACACACTCACACATACACTCACACAGACACACACACAGACACACAGACACACACAGGTTTACTACTTTTTCTTATCTGATAAGATCAAAGGACCTTAATGCCAAAGGCAAAGCGATGCCCTGATTATGAGTATCACTTAGAATGCCTAAACCTTAGAAACAATAATAAATCAATAAATAATCACTGCAAATCTTTACAGTGGAAACGTGAAAAATTCTGAATTAGATAAAGGATACTGTCGCAATTACACAGGGACAAAGGGGAAAAAAAAAAAAACCATTTTGACTCTTTCTCCTCAGAGCCTCATGCCTTAATTGACTTTTAGATACTTAACCCTAATTTACATAACTATCCCTCAGTCTCAGCTTCTTGAAATGGAGCTATTTGGAAAAACCTTCTGATTTAAATAGCTAAGCTATTTTAGCTCTCAAGTTTACAGCGATTGTCACCTTTCTTTTAAAATTGCCTGACTGCCAGTGCATCCCCACGAATAGGCAGCAGTTCCCAGCCTCGACTTTAATGAAATGCTCCTCCCTTTCTTTAGGGCTTTGGATTGCAATTTGGCTATAATTAACTCCAGATTGACCAATAGCCAGTGAAGGAAGCAACTCACTCTCAGAAGAGGATTATTACAACATTATTTTGTTCTAAATACAGCTGTTCTAGCTAGAAAACACAGAAAATACTATTTATCTTGCTATTTAATTGCAAATGAGCAAGAAAAGTGAAGGAGCCACAAAAAGACTGCTCCTTTTCACTGTAGACACACCGAAAAAGTAAGCCACTTTGGGGTTGTCTGGGATGAGAGAAAGCTCATAGTTTTTCAACCTTGTCATAATTTTCTAAACTGTAGTTGGGAGGAACTGACATGAAAGCTTTACTTGAAGGCCTACCATAAAGTAGTAAACTCTGTCGCTCCTTCCTTCAAAATATTCAGAATCTGCCCAAATCCCACCACCTTCACTTCTATGACGCTGGTTCAATATAGTCTATTATTTCTTGGATTAATATAATTGCTTCTCTCTGCTTGTGCGTGGTTCCCCTCCTCCCACCTATCTGTTCCTTACGAGACAGCCAGTCTGTGTGAGTCCTTAAAATGTAAGTTATGGCAGATCATGTCTGCTACGGACAAAATTATATCTGCCAAAATTCAGACACTGAAGCCCTAACTCCCTATGTGATGGTATTTGGAGATGGGGCCTTCTGGAGGAAGATCATCAGGCTTAGAAGGTTAAAAGAATGGGTCCTCATGATGGGATTAGTGCTCTCATCAGAATAATCACCAGAGCTTGCTTTGTCTCTCTCTGCCAAATGAAAGGACTCACCCAGTGGCTCAGCAGTAAAGCATCCACCTGCAGTGCAGGAGTTGCAGAAGATGTGGATTCGATCCCCTGAGTCAGGAAGATCCCCTGGAGAAGGAAATGGCAACCCACTCCAGTATCCTTGCCTGGAGAATCCCATGGACAGAGGAGCCTGGTGGGCTACGGTCCATAGGGTTGCAAAGAGTTGGACACGACTGAAGCGACTCAGCACACACTCGTGCCACGTGAAGACACAGAAGGCCTGCAAACCAGGAAGACAGCTCTCGCCGAAACTCAATCATACTGGCACCCTGATCTCAGAGTTCCAGCCTGCAGAACTATGAGAAAATAAATGTCTGTTGTGTAAGCCACCCAGTTTACAGTAGTTTGTTATGGTAGCCTGAGCCTCTAAAGAAATGCCTTTGCTCAAAATAAATACGCATGTCATTCAATGGCTAGCCACCAGGACCTCAGCACCTGGCCTAGCTAGCTCTCAGACTTCATCTCCCCTGACAGTCTCTGCATCAGGCACACTGGTTCTTCAGCAAGTCAGATCGCCTCTTCCTTAGAGTTTGTGCACTCTTTAGGATTTTGAATCAAGTGTCTCCATTTCAGCAAGGCATTCCCTGACTATCCCACCTTTTTAAAACTGCAACCCTCTCCCAGCCAACATTTCCAACATTTACTTCTCTACATTATGGTCTCCAAAGTAGTTATTAATTTCTAACATTATGTAGTTTATTGTTTGTTTGTTTCTCTCCCCTATTAACATATAAGCCCAATGAGGATGGGGATTGCTAACTTTGTGATGACCTGTATATTCTTCAATATCTTAACAGAACAGTATCTAGTATACAACAGATATTCACAAATGTCATCAAATACATGAAACAATGTTGTTTTCATTTCAAAGAACAAGGAGAAAAAGAGTCAATAGACAACGATGCTTATTTCATTTTCAGGTTGCAAAATCATCCCAACTGCAGAGTATAGCCTCTTAATAGCCTCAGTCTAGAACTGCTGAGATAATGAACCAAAAACTCAATACTTCTAGTTATCAACTCACCCATTTTTCACCAATAATTTCCAATACATAAACCCTAATGAGACAGTGGCTCAACTACAACTAATTCATCTTTCACCTCTTTCATCCGCATTTGCCAAAAAAAAACAAACAAACAAACAAACAAGAAAAGAGTTCCTTGGTAGTTTAACTGTTGCTGTTTTTCGATCAATAAGTCATGTATGACTCGTTTGCAACTCCATGGACTAAAGCCTGCTAGGCTCCCCAGTCCACAGGATTTTGCAAGCAAGAATACTGAAGGGGGTTGCCATTTCCTTCTCCAGAGGATCTTCCCAGCTTAGAGGTCAAATCCACATCTCTGGATTGGGAGGCAGATTCTTTATTACTGAGCTACCTGGGAAGACCACATCATCACTATTTCTTTGTTTATTTTTTAAAAATCCTATTTTATTCATTCACAAAGTAGTCAACGATTTGCCTCTTTCTTCTTTCTATTGTGGTGAAGACAGTTTTCAGAGGAAGAAGTTGGAGATTAACTCGCTCATTCAACAACAGTATATTGATCACTTACCTTGGGTTAGCCACTGTTCTTGGCAGAGAGGACAGAGGAGCAAAGAGACCAAAATGGTCTGTTCTCACAGAACATTACCATGCGGCAGAGGAGGAGAGGCAGCTCGGAGACAAATAATAAAACAAAACACATGTTGGGGAAGTAATTATAAGTAACTTTCTCTATGGAGAAAAGTAAACCAGCAAAAAGACATGGGGAGTGATCAGCAAGGCTGTGATCCAGCAGCAGGATCAAAGAAGACCTCACTGGAAATGGTGGTATTTCAGCCATGTACATATCTGCTCTGGGATGATGGAAGAATGAGTGAGTACCCAAGGCCAGAGCACGCTTGGTATGCTGGAGAAAAGACAAGGATGGACTGCAGCTGAGACAGAGAGACCGAGCAAGAGAGAAGCAAGCGACAAAGTTTGGGAGGCCAGATCCTCAAGGGTTTTGCAGGCAAAAGGAAGAATTTTGAATTCTGTTACTTTACTGTTTTTTAAGATATCATTTTTTTTGAATTGGAGTATAATTGATTCTGCCTGGAGAATCCCATGGACAGAGGAGCCTGGCAGGCTACAGTCCATGGGGTCCCAAGAGTCAGACACGACTTAGTGACTAAACCACCACATAATTGCTCTACAGCGTTTTGTTAGTTTCTGTTGTACAACAGGGTGAATCAGTGTATGTACACATATATCCCCTCCCTCTTGGGCCTCCCACCCCACTAGGTAATCACAGAGCACCAAGCTGAGCTCCCTATGATATACCACAGGTTCCCACTAGCTACCTATTTCACACATGGTGGTGTATTTATGTCAAATCTGATGTCCCAGTTCATTCCAGCCCTCCCCTTCCCCCATGTGTCCACATGCCTATTCTCTACACCAGCATCTTTACAGTTCCATCCACAGCTCCCTCTCTGCGGTGGAACTAGATTCACCCATACCATTTTTCTAGAGCCCACAAATGTGTTAATATATGATATTTTAATGGGAATGCACTGGGATGTTTGAGCAGGAGTGCAACATCACCAGGTAAGTTCAATATCCTTCCCCCAAACTGGGTAAATTCAGGCATCTCATTTTCTCAGACCACTTTAACTTCACAGTTCAATGATGCTGAACTGTTGAGCTAGGCAAGAATGAGAACAGTAGCTATGGAAATGTGAAGAAGTGATCAGACTCCAAACACATTTAGATTGTGGGGTCAAAAGAGTTTATTGATGGATGTGTAACATGCAAGAAAAAGACACTAAATCCAAGCATTTTTTTTTTATCTGAACAACTTTTGAAGGGATGAAGCTCTCCTTTACTGAGATGGGGAAGATTATGAAGGGAAGAAGATTGTGGTTTAGGAGCTGAAGATAAATTTGAGCATGTTAATTTGAGATATTCATTAGACATCCAAATGTAGATATCAAGTAGCCAGTAAGATGTACAAGTTTGGAGTTGAGGAGCAAGAACCAGGCTGGAAATATAAATTTGGGAATCCACTATCCACAGATGGCATTTAAGCCATGAGGTTGGATGAAGTCACCACCAAGGTAGGTATCAAAGAGAAGGAGGCAAAACCGGAGTCCCGGGCACTCCAGTATTGAGCAGCTAGAGAGGGGAAGAGGAGGAAAAATTAGGCTTTGAAAGAATGTCCAGTGAGAACAAACGAAGCCCTCAAACAGGAAAATGCATTGCCTTGAAAGACAAATGAAAAATGTGTTTCAAGGATTTGGAGAAAGCAACTGTGTCGATACTGTTGACAGCTCAAGATGAAGACTGAGAATTGCCCATTGGATTTAGCAATGTGGAAGCATTACTGAACTTCACAAGAGCAGTTTTAAAACAGTGTTGGGAGCAAAAGCCTGATTCAGAATGCACTCAAGAGACAAGAGAGAGCAAGAGATTGGAGTCAGTACAGACGGACAGCTCTTTCAAGTAGTTTAGCTGTAAAATAATGGAGAGAAATGGCGAGGCAGCTGCAGTGAGTATGGATGTGCGCGGTTAGGTTGAGAGAAGGAGAATCACATTTTTAATGCTGACGGGGAAAGACCCAATAAAGCGGGAGAACTGAAGGTACAGGAAGGAGAAGAGAGAACTGCTGAAGGGATGTCCTTGAGCAAATGAGAGAGGATGGAGCCAGGTGCACCAAAGGAGAAGGCGCCCATGACTGGACCACATTACCAGGAAAGAAAGCAGACCACATGGCACAAGGCTGGTGCAATGATAAATGACACAAGAAAATGCTGAAAGAAGGTATTTCCTGGGACCTCTCTGGTGGTCCAGTGGCTAAGAATCCACCCTGCAATGCAAGAGATACAGGTTCGATCCCTGGTCCAGGAGGACCTCACAGGCCACGAGACAGCTGAGTCTGTGTCCCCCAACCATTGAAGCCTGCGTGCTTTGAGTCTGCACTCTGCAGCAAGAGAGATGGCCCTTCCATCCCAGAGATGGAGAAGGAAACCGCACCCACTCCGGCGTTCTTGCCTGGAGAATCCCATGGACAGGGACGCCTGGTGGGCTGTAGCCACGGGGTCACAAGAGGAAGGGCACGACTGAGCGACTAAACCTTAAACCTATACCACAATGGAGAACAGCCCTCACTCATGGCAACTGGAGAGAGCCCTGACACAGCAACGAAGATCCAAAGAAGATCCAGTTTTTTGAAAGTTATTTCCTCCTTTAAGAGCATAACTGAAAGGGCCAACTACCTCTGCTGTCGTATGTAAAATAATGCTTTGGAGGCCTCTATAACTAAGTTATGATTAAGTTAAACACTTTCTAAACTTGCATTTGTTTTCAGGATAAAAAATCTTTCATAAAACTCCTAATTAAATTATGAAAATTTATACTTGGGAGTAAATCCAAAATTGTGAAGCTCTGAACTTTTTAAAAACTAGAGAAGGAGGGAGGTGGGTGGTAAACAAATTGAACATGTCACAATATTGCAAACTAGCTAAATAATGAAAAACTTCTCTTCCATTAGACTGTAAACTTCTAGCAGAAGAGAACATTTAAAGTCCATTGCTGAGTACAATATACACAGTAACTACTCAATAAATGCTTGTTGAATTAATTAGTTAATTCAGTTCTTAGCTGGTTTGTGTTGCACTCCATCTAGCTTGCTTGAGGTTGCTAGTTTATAGCAGTAACAATCTCATGCATCATTCCCACTAAAATGCATTGTTTTCATTGATTTGCTTATTTCTCTTTTGCATTAGTAATTGAATATCATAAACACTGAGCATCGTATATATGGTTTGCTTGCTAGTACAATCTTAGACGTGTACAGCACATAATAGCTGCAAAACAGCTTAACAAGAACAGCTAAATGGCTATATTATAGAATAATTAATGAAGGAGAAAATGCCTTGTTAAACTGTGTTAAAATAATTGTTAAATATTGAAGTAACTGTGTCCATTTTAATAGAGTTTGGTGTTGTTTCAGCACAAACGGTTGTCAGAATGAAGGTTAGCAACATATAAAAGTATTTTCCATTAAAAGGCATGATAACTGCTCTTTGGGTTGATAAGAAAATCATCACGTGAAAGGTTTCTCAGAAATAAATTACCTTTGTAAATGGGACAGCATTTATATGATTCCTAAGAGGAAGGAAAAGGATAGTCATTTGAAGAAACTCACTTCTCTATAGCACTTAGTAAACTAGAAGGCAAAGAACAGCCTCATCTGGTTCCCTAAAAAATGCACTAGAAATGTTAACCCACAGAGAGACCTTTATGTTAGTTCCCATCAAGAAACCATGTCATTAAATAGCTCCAGTGTATATTCAAATATTTTTAGGAATTCTGATTGGAAAAAACATTTTGGGAGTGAACAGACATTATACATAATTAGATCAAACTATATAAAGACCATGTGCAGAATAGATAGCTAGTGGGAGGTTACTGGACAACACAGAGCTCAC
>SJYC01093334.1:0-38416 GCA_006408675.1 Madoqua kirkii | reverse complement strand
ACAAATCTATTAACATGTAGCTCTAAATATCCACAGGTATATTAAAAAAGTAGAGCTTTAAGAGAAAATGTACAAACTGCAGGAGCTGTGGAAATTCCCCTAGATACATAAAAAGGAGTGTGCTGGGGTAAGTCAAATCTTTCAATTATGTATGCCATAAGGTAACTTACCAAGTAATAGTAACAGTGAACACAACTCTTTTCTATGGATGAAAGCCCACATAGTTCAACTGTGAGTGAAAGAGAGGAACAGAATGCTTCCTGCTGCAAGCAGACAGTTACAGAGAACTCCCCGAAGTTATAAATTGAGCTCCTCTACCGATTACCGGTCTGAAGAAGACAAAGATCCACATTTTCTCTCTCTTGCTGAATATGCACCGCAAGCACTGGTGAATTTTACATCAGGGTCAGGCTGGGCCATCCCCAGCCTGCTTTCCCTGGAGGAGGAGAACAGTGTCGCCCCGTGCAAATGCGGTCAGGTCTTCCTTTCTGCCTTGGGTGCCTACCAGGGAGATTTCAGTACAACGGATCCTGACGGGGAAGTTGATATTGAGGGGCAATAAAGAAGGCAGAGCAAAACAAAACACAGATCTTATTTGAAATAAAAATTTGCTTAGAAATTTGAAAGGAAAGCTTAGAGATTCTAAGGTTACATGTTCCAAAAGACCTCAGAATTTTGTACCATCACTCATTAAAACTGTATGCTGTACCCATTGACAACAACATCAATTATTCTATTTTCTGAATCACTGATGGTAAGACCACTAAATCTACAGAGCAGGCTACTGTGTAGATTTACTACTTTAGTGAAATAGACCCATCTCCAGAGACAGCAAAGAACTTGTGGTTCAAATGTTAACACTTTTGATCAGGTAAGTACTTTATTTTTGTCAGTAAGTGATAACTCTTATGTAGATGTTGATTAACAATGTTCCTGAGAAGGATAATAGATGGGGAAGAAGGGTTGAGGAACAAACTGTGACAAAGTAATATTTCAAAACAGGTTTTCTGAGAAGCAAAAATCGCTTCAGCATTTCTAATGGATATAGGAGATATATATGTGATGGACAGGGAGCCCTGGCATCCTGCAGTTCATGGGGTCACAGAGAGTCAGACATGACTGAGTGACTGAACTGAACCGAGATATAGATATAGAGAGAGAGAGAGAGAGAGAGAGAGAGAGAGAGATACACACACGCACACACACACCCTTTCTAACTTCCTGGAACATCATAGTTCACCCCTGCAAAAGCAACAGTTTCATTCAAATTAGGACAACAAAATTCATTCATTTATTCATATAACAAATAATTACTGAACTTACTCTCTTTGTAAAAGAAAGACACGGGAATACAATCTCCATCATTGCAATTTTCCTCATCTCTTGCTTTTATTCTACTTTCAAAATATGACTGACTGAATAAAAATAGTCTAACGGATAACCAATAAATTCAAGTCTGGCATCTGAGAATTAGGAAACAGAAACCAATCAACGAGTGCCTTCTTAGTCTAAAATACTGAATAGTTCTGGGAACCATCCAGACCTAGTGTGAAATCCCAACTCCTTTTCTACTGGCTGTCTGAGTGAATTGAGACTCCCAAGCCTCAATTCCCTTATGTGGAAAGTATTCTAACAGTACCTACTCTCAGAGCAGTTAGAAGGATTAAATGAGATGTTGGCAAGCATCCTTCCATAGTACTTATTCAACAAATTAGCTATTTGGGTTATCTTTTGGAAGCTTAAAGTTCCATAATGCCTTTCTTAATTCCCATGAGAAACACTATATTTTATTTTACCTCTTCAGAAGAAACTATTTTCTGTTCTCATCTTCTCTAAAAATAAAACCCTTGGAATGTTTCGGATACATGCATGAATAAGAAATTCCACTTTCAAGGAGTCCTTCCAACACAATAACCAAGAAAATTCTTACCTAGTTTTGGCAAGGAATAGGGCACGTTAAAGTAGTCTTCATAAAATTCTATTAACTCTTTGCTATATGGAGTGCATAGTCCCCGGATCCTCTTCTGATAGCATCGGGTCTTGCATACAAGCGTACCTAATTTAAAATATATATAAAAGTTACTTTAGCCTTTTGATACTCGAATTTTATCATCCTTGTATGTATGAATCTACACAAATCACTTCAAATACTACAAAATTAAGCAGCATTCTTGTTCATATATCAAAGTACTCTGGGACTGAAAGAACCAAACTTAAACAATTAAAGTAACCAAGTTGAGCAAATCACAATTTCCCAGCTTTACAAGTTGACACAGAGAAGATTTATACACCTTGCATCAAAATAAATATTCAAAGTTATCACTTACATGTGCTTGCTAGAGATAGGAAGGTATGGTGGATTAGTATAATGGTTCCCTGACTATGCTGAAAGCAGGCAGGATGTGGTGACTCGGCAGGAGAGAAAATTCATGGTTTGTTAAAGATATACTGCAACAAGCTTTGGAAGTATTACCAGGCTGAACAAAAAACTAATTTATGCTTCTACTTTTCTTTGGAACCAACTGTCCAACTGTCCTTATTCTCAATATGCAAAGCAGGAATAGAAAACTCTTCATGTACACAAATGATTGCCATTCTGGAAGGCTGTCTTGAGGAAGGCAACTGCTCCAAGGCTTCAAAACCAGCTGAAATAATTCATATTTCTAACACAATCCAGATACTTAATATTGATTTTCAAATCAAGCATTGTGTATTATCTAGTCCTTGGCCAAAAGGAGCCTGAGGCAAATAACATAAAACTGAACAAAACTAACAACTGTACAGAAAAGGTTAAAATGAGATTAGTTTTCTTAAAGCTTTCATAAAGCTATCCAGCATCTTTCTTTCCAAAGGCTAAATCTATTTTCCACAGATGTGGTCCCTAATCCTCATATCAATTCTATGAATAAGAAATATGTGCTTTGTGGAGCAGTGGAGAGCCCTGCAGCCCAGGAGTTGGGTTTTATTCCTACTCCGCCGCTAACTAAGCTGTGTGATATTGAACAAATACTTAACCTCTTCCAGTCTCAAAAGTTCTCCTTTATAAAATGAAGGCACTGGCCACCAGCTGGTTGCTAAAGTACTTTTCAGTCCTAAAACACATTACTTCCAATCCCATTTTACAGATAAAAGATCTTTGCAAATCACTAAAAATGTAAATAGATGACTGTGTATGTGGAAATGGATATTTATATACAACAGGAAGACAAAAGAAAGCTGTACTCAATCATATAAAAATGTATTTTACAATTAACTCTTTATTATCCTTGCTTCAGGAAAGAGAACAGAGATGTGTGTAATCAAAAAGAACAAAATGTCAAGAAAAATACATTTTGACTTTGCAAGAAAGATCTATAATTCAACAATATATTCACCAAATTCAATGACTATTATTTACTGAAACTGTGAAATGCCTTCTCACCTGACAGTCAAATGAAATATCAAATGTTGTTCGCAGTCACCTGCAGTTTTGGTTGGCAGGAGGATGAAACCACAAACTATCAGGAGACACCATCTGCAACAGCAGAGCCTAACACTCAGAGAGACAGTGGTGTGATCTGCTACCCTTGACATCAACTGCTTATAAACATGAAAGGCCTTGAATTCCCAAAAAGCAGATCCTAAGGAAAACATGAGTGTACAGGTGATTTACTAAGGAAGTGTTCTCAAGGGCAAACCTACAAGGGAGCAAGGAAAGCAATATAAGAAAGCATATAAAGCCAAGCAAGGGTGCAATTTCAAGTGAAGTCCTGGCCTCGGCCTAACCCTGCAGGGAGTCCTAGCTTGTAAATTGCACTGGCAAGTTTGTGCTGCCTTGACCTAGAGAGCTCCCATATTCCTGCTCCTCAGTCATTGGGTACTGGTTACCAAGGGGACAGCGTTAAATTCCAGGAGCCTGCTTTTGGAGCATCTGGATGACATAGTTCCAGTGGCTCAAGGATAGTCCTCGGGAGAAGACTTCAGATGTGAGATCCTGGCCTCGGCCTAACCCTGCAGGGAGTCCTAGCTTGTAAATTGCACTGGCAAGTTTGTGCTGCCTTGACCTAGAGAGCTCCCATATTCCTGCTCCTCAGTCATTGGGTACTGGTTACCAAGGGGACAGCGTTAAATTCCAGGAGCCTGCTTTTGGAGCATCTGGATGACATAGTTCCAGTGGCTCAAGGATAGTCCTCGGGAGAAGACTTCAGATGTGAGCTGTTAGAAGCAGAACCGTGAGAGCTGGGGATAAGCACCCCACACAGAAGGGAGGCCTGGGCTGCGCCCTGACAGCATGAGACTCAGTCCTGCCTGCCTTCGCTCCCTCAATGTTTATTTGGCACCTGTTTTGCACCAGGGCCTGGACTAAGCCTTTTGAACTTAGTGATGAAAAAGACAAGTTCTGTAATTAGAGATGATTCAAAGCATCACTGCGAACAAAAAGCAATAAAGGTGGAATTCCCATTCTCAAAGACCTTCCTATTCACAGGTAAATTAGATTATAGTAACAGGTAAGGATACCTGCCCAGGAAATGGTAAGTCTAAGTGCCAAGTGGATACTGAGGAGAATAGATAGTTTTCAGAACGTTCAAGGTGAAGTAAATAGTAAATTCATAGGCAAACCATAACCGGGATCATTGCAAAATAATGCAGGAAAAGGTCACTGATTTTACTCCTAAGAAACATCATTGATTTCAGTAGAAACATGGCCAACTCTACCAGTCAAGCTATCTATAGGCCCAGACAAGAGAGGCACCATTAAATCAATCCAGTTGTGAAGATTTGATGGGAATGATCCAATTTAAGTGAGACGCATGCCCATCTTTAGTAGAGGGTCTTCATTTGTTCATTTAAACAGTTATCGCATATCTGCTGTGTGCCAGGCATTGAACTAGAGAGTAGAAACAGAACAATAAAATTTCTGCCACAGAGTAAACAAAGCATTTACTCTTACTTCTCTTAAGAAGCTCACAATGTGGAGAACCAAACTAATCAATGGCAAAATACAATGTGAGAAATGTAACTGCATTTTGCCTTCCCTCCCATTACAACCTGACCTCCTGTAATTTAATAGAAGGGACACCCATTGCAAAGGACTGAGCTCCTGTCCAACGCCAAACCATAGTCTATCCTTCCTGCCTTTTCAAAGACATGGTTCTCAAAATTCTCCCCTTCATGCCCTGTATCACCAATTTAGGCTCCCATACTGGATTTTTTTCATCAGCAAATACTCTGTATCATTTCCTATGTTTAAGAAAAAATCTTTCTTGACTATAGCTCCTCCAGCTATGGTTTCCAGCAAGAGTTCTTGAAAGAGTTTTCTATATAGTTAGAATTAACATTAGAATTAACATAACTTACTTAACTTCTATATAGTTAGAATTAACGCCTTTCCTTACTTTCCTTTTATATAGTTAGAATTCACATATGATTAGAACATTCTCAAAATGAAAAGCAGCACTTAGCCTGAGATAATAGGTATCTCCTGGACTCTGGGGAGGTTCCTCTGGAGAAGGGAATGGCAACCCACTCCAGTATTCTTGCCTGGAAAATCCCATGGACAGAGGAGCCTGGCAGGCTACAGTCCATAGGCTCACAAGAGTCGGAACAACGGAGTGACTAAGTCAGTCAGGGTGGTTGCCCATTTACACTGCCTGTTTCTAGTCTCTCTTGCATTCGCCACCACAGGCTTTTATTCCCACTGTTCCACCAAACCTGCTCTCATCATCGTCACTACTGACCCCAGGATGCCAAGTCCATCAGTCCCAGTCTTCGACATGCTTAGCTTAGCAGCAGCATTTGACACAGTGGATCCTCTCCCCTCTTTCAAAGGCTTCCTTCACTTAACTTCAATCTTACCCTCCTTCCATCGGACTGATCACTCCTTCTCGGTCTCTCAGCTGATTCATCCTCATCCTCTCCCTCATTCCTCTCACTTCTTAATATTGGAAGATTTCAGATTTCAAACCATAGACCTCATTTCTCTGCCTACAGTTAGTCCCTTGGAGATAGCAGCAAGTCTCATGGTTATAAATACTATATAGATGCTGAAGACCTACCCCATAATTCCAGACTTCCAACTGCCCACTGGACATTTCCATTTGGATACTGAACAAGCATCTCAAACTTAACATGTCTAAATCCAAACTCCCAATTGTTCTCTCTTTTCTCTCTCTCTCTCTCTCTCATATACATAGATGCACACATGCGCACATGCGCACGCACACACACCCCTAACCCTCCAGAAGTATTGCCATGCAGCTGCCCAAATTCAATACCTCAAAACCATCCTTGTTTGCCCTCTTTCACACTCAATGATGACTCAAGAGAGAGAAAATTAGAAAAGTGAAGAGAGGCATACTGATAAGTAAATAAAAACTTCAAATTAAAGAAATACTTTTAAACCCAATTATAGATGATTAATTTACTGCTATAGGCATAGGCAGAGTCAAGGATTTTAAGCTACAGAATGACATAATCAGGATTAAGTTTTCAGCTGCAGTTCCAGCGGTTGCAGAGAAGGAGGGAGGGAAGCACAAAGCTGACTGCCCACTGTGAGAGATCAAACCCTGAGCCTCGGGAGTGGGAACACTGACCGACACCCTAGAGTATCAGAGAACTAACCCTAGGGAGTATCAGATAGAGAGAACTCACACAACGGAAACCCCCTGAATACAAGACCCGGCATAACTCAACCACCAGGGGCACCCTGTGCAGGACGCCTCCTCTAAACAACAAACAAAACAAAAATACAAACCCAATCATCAGCAGACAGGAGTACCACCTCACTCAGCCTTGCCCATCAGAGGAAAAACAAACAAACAAAAACTCAGCACAAATCTCACCTTACAAACCACTGGATCAACCTTAGGAGAGCAGAAACCAAAAGGAAGAAAGAATTCAATTTTCTTCAGGGAAAGAATTCAATTTTCCTCAAAGCCTGGGGAAAGGAGACCTCAAACACAATAGCTTAAATAAAATAAAAAGGCAGTGAAATACCATACAAATGAAGGAATAAGCTAGCAACACAGAAGTCCAAGCAAATAATGAGGAAAAACGAAAATTACCTGAAAAATATTTCAGAAAAATGATACTAAAGATGATCAAAAACACTGAAAACAGAATGGAGAAAATGCAAGAATCAATTTACAAAAACCTAGAAGAATTAAAGAATAAGCATACAGAGACAAACAACACCATTGTTGAAATTAAAAGTACTCTAGAAGGAATCAATAGCAGAATATCTGAAGCAGAAGACCGAATCAGTGAACTGGAAGATAAAATGGTGGAAATAACTTCTGAAGAGCAGAATAAAGTAAAAAGAATGAAAAGTGCTGAGGACGGTCTCAGAGACCTCTGGGACCATATCAAACACACCAACATTCGAATTATAGGGTTCTCCGAAGAAGAAGAGAAAAAGAAAGGGTATGAGAAAATTTTGAAGAGATTATAGTTGAAAATTTCCCCAACATGGAAAAGGAAGTAGTCCATCAAGTCCAAGAGGCACAAAGAGTCCCATACAGGATAAACCCAAGGAGAAACACACCAATACACAAACTAATCAAAGACTAAACACAAAGAAAGACTATTAAAAGCAGCAAAGGAAAAGCACCAAGTAACATACAAGGGAAACTCCATACTATTAACAGCTGACCTTTCAGCAGAAACTTTTGCAGGCCAGAAGGGAATGGTAGGATATATTTAAAGTACTGAAAGGGAAAAATCTACAACCAAGATTACTCTACCCAGCAAGGATCTCATTCAAAAGTAATGGAGAAATAAAAAGCTGTTCAGGCAAGCAAAAGTTAAGAGAATTCAGTACCACTAAACCAGCTTTACAACAACTGTTAAATGGACTTATATAGTCAAGAAATACAACAGAAGAAAAAAGATCTACAAAATCAACTCCAAACAATTAGAAAATGGAAATAGGAACATATATATATATCAATAATTACTACAAATGTAAATGGATTAATGCTCCAACCAAAAGACACAGATTGGCTGAATGGATATAAAAACAAGACCCATATATATGCTGTCTACAAGAAACCCACCTCAGACCTCAAGACACATATAGACTGAAAGTGAGAGGATGGGAAAACATATTCCATGCAAATGGGAAGCAAAAGAAAGCTGGAGTAGCAATCCTCGTATCAGACAAAACAGACCTTAAAATAAAGAATATTACAAGAGATGAAGAAGGACAGTACAAAATGATCAAGGGGTCAATCCAAGAGGAAGACATAACAATTGTAAATATCTATGCACCCAACATAGGAAAACATCAATACCTAAGACAGACACTAACAGACATAAAAGAGGAAACTGACAGTAACACAATAATAGTGAGACTTCAACACCCCACTCATACCAATGGACAGATCATCAAAACAGAATATTAAAAAGGAAACACAAGTCTTAAATGACACATTAGATGAGATGGAGCTCACTGATATCTTCAGGACATTCCATCCAAATGGAAAAGAATACACCGTCTTCTCAAGTGCACATGGAACATTCTCCAGCATAGACCACATCTTGGGCCACAGTTTAAGAAAGCTGAAATTGTATCATGTTCTCTGACCACAGTGCTATGAGACTAGATATCAATAACAAGGAAAAAACTGTAAGAAACACAAACACATGGAGATTAAGCAACACGTTTCTAAATAACCAACAAGTTACTGAAGAAATCAAAAGGGAAATAAAAAATTTTCTAGAAACAAATGACAATGAAAATGCAACAACTCAAAACCTACAGGATGCAGCAAAAGTAGTTCTAAGAGGAAAGTTTATAGCAATACAATCCTACCTCAAGAAACAAGATAAATATCTAACACAGCCTAACTTTACACCTAAAGCAACTGGAAATAAAAAGAATTTTAAAAAAATTAGTAGAAGGAAAGAAATCATAAAGATCCAAGCAGAAATAAAGGAAAAAGAAATGAAAGAAACAACAGTAAAGATTAATAAAACTAAAAGCTGGTTCTTTCAGAAGATAAACAAAACCAATAAAACTTTAGCCAGACTCATCAAGGAAAAAAGGGGGGAGAGGACTCAAGTCAATAAAGCTAGAAATGAAAAAGCAGAAGTTACAACTGACACCACAGAAATATAAAAGAGATAAACATCTAACACAGCCTAACTTTACACCTAAAGCAACTGGAAATAAAAAGAATTTTAAAAAAATTAGTAGAAGGAAAGAAATCATAAAGATCCAAGCAGAAATAAAGGAAAAAGAAATGAAAGAAACAACAGTAAAGATTAATAAAACTAAAAGCTGGTTCTTTCAGAAGATACACAAAACTGACAAGCCCTTAGCCAGACTCATCAAGAAAAAAAGAGAAGAATCAAATCTACAAAAAGATGTGTATAAGAGACAGCTCCTGGACTCTGGGCCCTGGACCTTGTCCTCGGCACACAACCATCCCACGAGACCACTAGAAGAGCTCCACAAATGCCTTACCCAGGGACTCGCTGCTGGTCCAAGGCAGGGCATCCGCTGCTCACCCTCGCTGGGTCTACTCCCTCAGGCTAGCAAAGCTGAGGGCTTCCCCATTCATCAGAAGATACACAAAACTGACAAGCCCTTAGCCAGACTCATCAAGAAAAAAAGAGAAGAATCAAATCTACAAAATTAGAAATGAAAAAGGACAGGTTACAACAGACAATGCAGAAATACAAAGGATTATAAGACATTAGTATGAACAACTATGTGGCAGTAAAATAGATACCCTGGAAGAAATGGACAGATTCTTAGAAAAGTTCAATCTTCCAAGACAGAACCAGGTAGAAACAGAAATTGTGAACCCAATTATAAGCACTGAAATTGAAGCTGTGATCAAAAATCTCCCAAAAAACAAAAGCCCAGCACCAGATGGCTTCACAGGAGAATGCTATCAAACGTGTAGAGAAGAGATAATACCTATCCTTCTAAAACTCTTTCAAAAAATTGCAGAGGAAGAAGCACTTCCAAACTCATTCTACAAGGCCACCATCACCCTGATATGAAAACCAGACAAAGAAAACACAAAAAAAGAAAACTACAGGCCAATATCACTGATGAACATAGATGCAAAAATCTGCAACAAAATTTTAGGAAACAGAATTCAGCAACACATCTAAAAGGTTATACACCATGATCAAGTTGAGTTTATTCCAGAGATGCAAGGATTCTTCAATAAACAGAAATCAATCAACCATATTAACAAACTGAAATATAAAAACCATATGATCATCTCAATAGATGCAGAAAAAGCCTTTGACAAAATTTAGCACTTATTTATGATTAAAACTCATCAAAAAATGGGCATAGACAGAACTACTTCAACATAGTAAAGTCCATATATGATAAGCCTACAGCAAACATTATTCTCAACAGTAAAATGCTAAAAGCATTCCCGTAAGCTTAGGAATAAGACAGGGGTGTCTGCTTTTGCCACTAGTATTCAGCATAGTTCTGAAAGTCCTAGCTATAGCAATCAGAGAAGAAAAGGTGATAAAAAGAATCCAGATTGGTGAAAAGAAATAAAGCTCTCACTGTGTGCAGATGATATGATACTGTACATAGCAAACCCTAAAGACAGTATCAGAAAATTACTAGAGCTAATCAGTGAATTTAGCAAAGTTGCAGGATACAACATCACTTGCATTTCTATATACTAAGAATGAAAAATCAGAAAGAACAATTAATGAATCCATCACATTCACCACTGCAACAAAAAGAATTAAATACCTAGAAATAAACTTACCTAAGGAAACAAAAGAACTGTACACAGAAAATTATAAGACAGTGATGAAAGAAATCAAAGATGACATAAACAGATGGAGAGAGATTCTATGTCCCTGGGTAGGAAGAATCAATATTGTGAAAATGACTATACTACCAAATGCAATCTACAGATTTAATGCAATTCATATCAGATTACCAATGGCATTTTTCACAGAACTAGAACAAAAAAATTTGCAATTCATATGGAAACACAAAAGACCCCAAACAGCCAACACAGTCTTGAGAAAGAAGAATAGAGCTGGAGGAATCAACCTTCCTGACGTCAGGTTATTCTACAAAGCCACAGTCATCAAGACAGTATGATACTGCCACAAAAACAGAAATATCAACCAATGGAACAAACTAGAAAGCCCAGAAACAAAGCCACTTACCTATGGGTACCTTACTTTTGACAAAGGAGGCAAGAATATACAATGGGGCAAAGACAGCCTCTTCAATAAATGGTGCTGGGAAAACTGGACAGCTACATGCAAAAGAATGAAATTAGAATACTTCCTAACACCATACACAAAGATAAACTCAAAATGGATTAAAGACCTAAATGTAAGACCAGAAACTATAAAACTCTTAGAAGAAAACATAGGCAGAACACTTGATGATGTAATTCAAAGCAAGATCCTCTATGATCCACCTCCTAAAGGAAATAAAAACAAAAGTAAACAAGTGGGACTTGTTAAACTTAAGAGCTTTTGCACAGCAAAGGAAACTATAAGAAAGGTGAAAAGACAACCCTCAGAATGAGAGAAAATAATAGCAAATGAAACAACTGACAAATGATTACTTTCCAAAATATACAAGCAGCTATGCAACTCAACACCAGAAAAACAAACAACCCAATCAAAAAGTGGAAAAAAGACCTAAACAGACATTTCTCCAAAGAAGACATACAGATGGGTAACAAACACATGAAAAGATGCTCAATATCACTCAATATTAGAGAAATGCAAATCAAAACTACAATGAAATATCACATTATAGCAGTCAGAATGACTATCATCAAAAAGTCTACAAACAATAAAGGCTGGAGAGGGTGTGGAGAAAAGGGAACCCTCTTGCACTGTTGGTAGGAAAGTAAACTGGTACAGCCACCATGGAAGGCAGTACAGAAATTCCTTAGAAAATTAGGAATAAAACCACCATATGACCCAGCAATCCCACTCCTGGGCATACACCCTGAGGAAACCAAAACTGAAAGAGACACATGCATCCACTGTTCACTGCAGCACTCTTTACAATAGCTAGAACATGGAAGCAACCTAGATGTCCATCAATAAATGAATGGATAAAGAAGTTGTGATACATATACACAATGGAATATTACTCAGCCATAAAAAGGAGTGCATTTGAATCAGTTCTAATGAGGTGGTTGAACCTAGAACCTATTATACAGACTGAAGTGAGTCAGAAAGAAGAAAGATACCATATTCTAACACATATATATATGGAATCTAGAAAAATAGTACTGATGGATTTATTTACAGGGCAGCAATGGAGACACAGACATAGAGAATAGACTTTTGGCCATGGGGAGAGGGGAGGAGAGGGTGAGATGTATGAAAGAGTAATGTGGAAACTTACATTACCATATGTAAAATAGAAAGCCAATGGGAATTTGCTGTATGGCTCAGGAAACCCAAACAGGGACTCTGGATCAGGCACTCTAGGGGTGGGATGGGGAGGGAGAAGGGAGAGAGGTTCAAAGGGAGGGAATATATGTATACCTACAGCTGATTCATGTTGAGATTTGACAGAATATAGCAAAATTCTATAAAGCAATTATCCTTCAATAAAATATAAATTAATAACAAAAAAGAATTATGTTTTCCTGATGACACTAGCTACAGTATAGATGATAGATTGGGAGGGACTAGGAACAAACAAAGGAAAAGAGTTAGACTATTGCAGTGAAAAAATGATAGTGGTTTGGACTGTAGAGATGGCAAGTAGGGATGGAGAGAAATGGTCTGATTCATTCATTTGGTCCTAACAGGAATGGCTTCCCACTCCAATATTCTTTTCTTTTCTTTTAACATAAATGTATTTATTTTAATTGTAGCTCATTACTTTACAATATTGTAGTGTTTTTTGCCATACACTGACATGAATCAGCCACAGGTGTACATGTACTCCCCATCATGAACCCCCCTCCCATCTCCCTCCCCACCCCATCCCTCAGGGTCATCCCTGTGCACCAGCCTTGAGCACCCTGTCTCATGCATTGAACCTGGACTGGAATATTCTTGCTTGGAAGATTCCGTGGACAGAAGAGCCTGGCGGGCTACAGTCCATGGAGTCGCAAAGAATCAGATGCGACTGAGCGACTAACACTTTCACTTTTTCACTTTAAATATTTTATTGCACATGTCCTTTAGTTATCAAGTAAAACTAACTATACTCACATTCTTACTTGTGAACAATCATTCACCTTATTTTTACCTGTCTCACTCAGTGCCCAGTTGTAACAAGTGAGATCAGTTGAAGGACAGGGAAAAGTCCAAAATATTTCACAAACTAGATAATTCCTGTGTGGTTCAAGAGTTGGCTGTGCAGTAATTCATTTTACACTGTGAAAAATACAACCAGCCTTTCTTTTCTTTTAGAGTAAACTAGGTTTTACTTAATCATAACACAGAAACTAAATCTTCATAAACATAATTATCATTCAAAAGCAATAAGGTATAATTTTATTACACCTGCTCATTTGCTTTTCTGACATTCCACGATAACAGCCCAGCTCTGAACATGTAAATTGCTAACCAAGCTTTATCTCTCCCTCTGCATAGCTTCTTCCTAAAATCAATATAAACCAAACTGCCCATTAAGTCTGGTGGAAAGGACATTACACTAAGAACTGGCAAATAGGGATATGAGACTCAGCTTTCTCACCAACTACTATCAGCCTGTGAAAGTCTGCTAACTTCTGTGGGTCTCAGTTCAGAGATCCTTCCAGGGATAAGAGTTTATCATTATCTATATATCATATTAACCCCGAGCGACTGGTGTATCACACTAATTTGTCTAAATTACTCTCCTCCACTCACTACTCTGGAGAAGGAAATGGCAACCCACTCCAGTGTTCTTGCCTGGAGAATCCCAGGGACAGAGGAGCCTGGTGGGCTGCCGTCTATGGGGTTGCACAGAGTCGGACACGACTGAAGCGATGCAGCAGCAGCAGCAGCAGCAGTAGCAGCAGCAGTCACTACTTATTTTGAGAAGAAAATAATGAAAAGGTTTTGTTTTTAACTCTCACACAGTTTAACCCTTGAGATTTTCACTTACCATGAAAATACATACCAGCTACTCAACTGTCATTCTCTATTCTTCACTCTTGGGAGAAAAAAAAAAGTTCTTTTTTTTTTCCTAAACTGTCCATGAACTTGGACAGATGTAACTATGGTAGCCAGGCAATATGAAATAGAAGAAGCTCACTTTGGAAAAAAATGATCTTATGGTTCCACCATTGTAGCAATGAGCTAAGGTTTAGGAGCTGTATAATTTTGATCCCATATTGAAAACTTAAGTGCCCCAAATGGCTATTCCTAGGGAGCTTCTATTTAACCTAGTGGCCTTTACTCTGTACTTTTATGGACCATTTATATTTAAACTATGTTTATTTCATCTTTTTATAGGATTTTACATATAGTTGATCCTTGAATAACGGGTTTGAACCACACAGGTCCACTTATATTCAAATTTTCTTTAATAACTACAATGGAAAAATTTTTTAGAGATTTACAGCAATTTGAAAAAAAATATGAACTGCATAGTCTAAAAATATCAAAAAACTTATAAAAAATAGGCATGTCATCAATCCATGAATTATATGTAGATATGCATATAATACACAAAATATATGTTAATTGACTGTTGTCTGTAATGCTTCAGGGTCAGTAATATGATCTTAGTAGTTAAGTTTTGGGGAGTCAGAAGTTACACATAGATTCTTGACTGCACAAGGGGTTGACACCCCTAACCTAATTCTTCAAGGATCAACTGTGTTTTAATCACAGAAGGGGATAAAATACTAAAGGCAGACATCATCAATCCCATCAGTCATCTTACTTTCTCACAATAACAGGGATGGCAATTAAGCTTCAACTTGTTCTAACAACTGAGAGTGGCTTCTTGGAGGAAACCTGAGGCCACCCCTGCACTCGCCAGGAGAAGGTGCCCTGACCGTGTGAAACAGCGTCTGTGCTGGCAGGGGTACGAGAGGCGGCACTGATGGTAGATACCTGCCATTATTAGGGCAGAATATTCTTTGGAAAGGAGTCATAACGGAAGGAAGCTTTAGACAGGCTCAAATCCACTTTGTCTCTGAGAGCTGTGCAGCGCAGAACGAGAACATCCAAGACTGTGTGATAGTCAGCTAGCTACTGTTTCATTAACGGCCATGCACTGAGCACCCACAGGTAAGCAAAAGAGATGTGGTCTCTTCTTTCAAGAAGCTTGCAGTCCAGTGGAAAGACACAGCAAGTAACTGTGATCACTGAGAAAATCAATGTGGACCTAATTCAGAATGGCTGTTGGCATCATAATAGTGATTCATCAGAGCAAGGATGGAGCGCCAAAGAAGCAAAGAGAAGCAGACACCTATTCAGGTTCTTACATACCACATTCTCCTTTCACTGTATTAAAGATTTCAAATGAAAAGTAAAGACACTTATACAATTGTAATATAAAGCAAATAAGTAAATACAGGCAGTTGTCAGACACATTACAAAATTTTCCCTAAATAATTTTAGAGACTTTCTTCTAATAATTTAAGATACTTCATAGGTTTTCTTATTTGTCTTTACAAAATACCTGTAGAATCAGTATGGAGTTCATCGGTAAACTCTGATATTATAGATGAAGAATCTGAAAAGAAGGTTTTCTATAGATTCTGAGTCATTTGAAAGGACAGTGAAACTAAATCTCTCTAGTGCCTTTCTTCTAGGCTGTTTTAATTATTTGTTGTATTAAAAATGAATTATGGTAGTTTCTATATAATTATGTGAAACACTGTGTTTCCCATACAGCAAAGGTAAAAAAGAAAAAAAAATAGTAACCATTTACAACAGTAGCACACCTGTTAAACAAAGACTTTAACACCATTTTCTCTGATTTGACATTTGCAGTTCGGTATGTTAAGTGGAATAAACCTTCTGGCTTGCCAGAGATATTCTCTGAGAAAATTTCACACTGCAAGAGTACATTAAGAACTTTGGAAGACAGAAATTATTTCATGGGGTCAAAATTTCACTCTAACAATAACAAATTTACTTTTTCTTTCACCTAACTGAAAAAACCAGTCCCTTTCTTCAATAACTACAAAACAATGATGTGATATCACTAAACTCGCCACCATTAAAGCTGAATTAATTCTCATATGTGAATATAATTTGATTTGGGGGTTCTTCATATAAATCAATAAAATATAACAAGCCAAGCAGGAGGGAGCAGGTGCTTTTGGCACTGAGTAGAAGACAAATACACTGGTACAAAGTAGGAAGGATGTAAGCAAGAAGCTAAAGCCCAGCAGAATCAGTCTTATTTAAAATTTGGAAGGTGCCTTTTTTTTTTTTTTAAGAAAAAGGAAAATGAATACACATAGAACTCTGGAAGAAAGAAGGAACCAGAACCCAGATGCATGAGCCAATAAACAGAAAGAGGAGGGTGCAAGGGGGCTGGCGCAGGAGCAGCCCTGGCTGGAGCAGGTGGTGCCAGTCCAGGAGGCAGAGTCGGCAAAGGGGCTTGGCAGCTCGAGTGAAGAGCCCGGTGTGCTGTTTTCAGTAACAGAGCCACCTCGGAGCCTTCAGCACAGGAACATGATTGAAAACGACACCAGGAGATTATTTAGGCAACAGAACGTAAGACATATTGAGACGGGGTGGCTAGTGAGCAGAAAAGCCTAATAATACAAGTGAAAAATTAGTTCTCCAGTTTTTACAGAGAGAACAGCCAGTAATAGCCAGTCTCTATCACTACAGTCAAAAAACTCATTTGGAGAAGGAGAATTTAGCATGGGGAATGGATAGGGAGTAAGATCCCAGTCCTGAGAATGAGGGGCTTCCCTGGTGGCTCAGTGGTAAAGAACCCGCCTGCCAGTACAGGAGACCCAGGTTCGATCCCTGGATCGGGAAGATCCTCAAGGAGGAAATGGCCACGGGAGGAAATTTCCAGTATTCTTGCCTGGAAATCCCAGGAACAGAGTAGCCTGATGGGCTACGGTCCATGAGGTCGCAGAAGAGTCAGACACGACCTAACACTGCCTAAACAACAGAACACTAAGAGGGAGGCAGTGACGATAAAACCATGACGGGCTCTGCACTTGGCGTCCTAACACAGCGCCCTGTAGGCAGCAGCTCAGCGCTCCTGCAGCAGTCTCACCTGGAACTCCTTGCCTCGGACCCACCGGAGATCTCTTCTGAGGACAGTGACTTACATCTTTAACGGGATCTACACTTCACTTCATGTCAAACGCTGTCATCAGGTGAGCCCAGGGTACTGTCACTGGCAAAGCTGCTCTTTCCGCCTGGCCCTGCCTGGAGTTTCTCCCTTCCCCTCTCATAGAATTTTACTAAGGATCCGTGAAAAAGCACTTCTGAGAATCCTGAGACAGATTGGCTACATACTATGGGGTTTCTTTGGGACCTGGTAGCCTTAATTCTATGGGTTCATAGGTTCTCTGCATGTAAAGCATTTTTGTTTCATCTTTCTAGAAGACTGAAATTCTTTAAGCCTTGGGTCCATCTCTTCAGTTTCTCTTTTTACTCCTTAATGTGTCTAATAGAGTCCCTTTCACCCGAGAGGAACTGACAACGTGTTGCTGACGCCCATAAAATGGCAATAAACTTTGAAGGTCCTTGTCTGCTCAAGTACTAAAACGCTATTATCATAGATTGATTGCATCTTCCAACTGCATTTTGCTTCAAGGCAAGGAAATTAGTATTGTGGCCACCTGAACTATCTCTTCTTGTAAATCTCTTCACATTCGCTTTCTAAGCATACTATTTACTAGCTCACTATGGAGCCTACAAGTTCAACATACTGACTTCAAGGAAAGGGCAGGGCTTTGCCACATTCACGCTGCCAGCGCCACATCTTTCTAATATTTATGGGGTGGGCTGAATAATGGCCCCTCACGGGTGTCATGGCCTAATCCTTAGAACCTATGAATATTACCAAAAGGGATCTTGTGTGTGATTAAATTAAGAATGTTGACACAAGGAGACTACCCTGGAGAGTTCTGCTAGGACCCACACGTTATCACAACTCTCCTACCAGGAGGGAGGCAGAAGGGAGTTTTGACTATAGAAAACGAGATTGCTCAGTCGTATCTGACTCTCTACGATCCCGTGGACTGTAGCTCGCCAGGCACCTCTGTCCATGGGGTTCTCTAGGCAGGAAAGCTGGAGTGGGTAGCCATTCCCTTCTCCAGGGGATCTTCCCCACCCAGGGATCGCCGTCAGGTCTCCTGTATTGCAGGTGGATTCTTTACCATCTGAGCCACCAGCGAAGCTCGAGGTGAGAGAAGCAGAGCAAAACTGAAGAAGGAGAAAGAGCTCAGATCTAAGTCCTGCCGCTCTAGAAGCCAGAAAGGCACGGGCTAGCTCACCCTCTAGAGCCTCCAGAGGGACCAGCTTTGCAATACTTGATCTTAACCCCGTAAAACTCAGGTTAGCGACTTCCCTGGTGGGTCCGTGGCTGAGTCCGCTCGCTAATGCAGGGGACACAGGTTCCACTCCTGGTCCTGGCAGATCCCACACGCTGTGGGACGTAGGCCCGTGTGCCACAGCCACGGAGCCCGCAGTGACAGGAGATGCCACCACAGGGAGGAGCCTGCGCAGCACAGCTAGGGCGGCCCCTGCGCTCTGCGACTAAGAAAACACGTGCACGGCCAGGAAGACTCCGCGCATGCGCAGCCAATCAAGAAAACCTGGAGGAAAGAAGAGAAAGACGCAAAGGACAATGGCTGCTAACTCCTTACTGTCTTGCTTTTAAGAAAATAAAGAAAACTCAGTTTAGATTTCTAACCTCTAGAAGAGTATGAGAATAAACTTGTGTTGTATCAAATCCCTACGTTTCTGGCAATTTGTTACAGCAGTAATAAAAAATTAATATAACATGTTTTTTTTTTATTTTCACTCCAGTTAATACATTGTTTTGTGTTCGATCTTCACCTTCATGTTAGAGCATATTTTATTTCTCCATGTGTCACTCTTTCTACTATAGATATAATTATATACAGCTTTCAATCTGCTAATACTGGCACACTTGTTTTACATATATTACCAAGCACACAACACATTATTGTGTATAATTGGTACACAAGCACAAAAGTGAAATGATTGAGTAAAAGTGAAAATCATCCACGGTAAATATTTTCCAAGTGTTGTCTCATTATGTTTTGTAGCAGAATCACCTGGAGTAATTGTTTAAAATTCAGATTCCTGGGTCTAAGTGCTGCAGAAATTCAGGATCATCTCTCTCCATAGAGCCCTAATCTTCATTTTAACATGCTAACCAATTGAATTATATATATTTCACTAAAGCTGAGAAACTTCTGGCCTAGAGTTACCTATGAACTTTTTGCTCGTTCAGTCCCACATCAGGCAAGCCTCAAGACTAGAAAGAAATATTTAACAAAAGCCCAACACATAGGAAAACATATAAATCCTTATTCCTTAAATCTCATTCAACGTCAGAATCTTCAATGAAGACACATTCAACATGACTCATTATTTTTAACTTGAAAAATTAATCTTTCTTTCCCCTGCACAAAAAATGATAAACAATTGTTGAGTCAGATCCAGTGTTTGAAGACCAGTAAGAGTTGTTTAATATTGTCACGCCCATAGACAAAACAGTAGCATTTATTCCCTCTCTGTGACAGAGTAGTAAACTGAATTGCATTTTAAGTGAGATAGAATAAATATAGAGAATTTCCCTATTAAGCTATCCATTTTATGCCTGGTCAAATTTCTTCAACAAGATTGACAGCCAAGAACATCTATTTGTAAATACAGGAGCTCAGGGCTCAGTTGGATTCAATTTCCATTTGGTTTGGCCCATCTGTCCTTTTATTTCCTGATTTCCAGCAGCCCGTTGACCTTACTTTTATCTATGCCACCTTCCCCTGCAACTCAGCACCATCCAGGGCAAACACAGCATCCCTCCTGGACCCTCTTTTCTGGATCTTTCAATGATGCAAGCAGTCTTCCATACCTGGGGGGGTCAGAACTCAGAATGCCTTTGTCTATTCACTCATTTAATAAATATTTATTGACAATCCACTCTGTGCCAGGCATTCTAGAAAGTAAACCAAACAGATAGAAATCCCTACATAGAAAGCTTATTTTCTGGCAGGAAAGAGGGATAAATAGAAACAATACAAATAAATGCTACAAACAATACAAATATATTGATATAATATAAATAGTAAAAATACAAATAGATACAAATAATATATAGCATGTTAAATAGTAATGTATTCAACATTAAAATAAATAAAAAAGAATTAGAAAATGTCAAAGACCAAAGAAAGCCTCAATGAGAAGTTGGTGTTTGAATACAAATATAAAATAAGTAAGGATGTGAGCAATGTGGGCATAGGTACCAGGAAGAGCTACTTATTAAAGTCCTGAAAACTTCATTCCTGTCCTCAAGTCTCTCCATTCAAACTTTAAAATAAATTACAAAATATTCCAATCATATAGAAAAGTATAATATAAAAGTACATTATTTTTTTTACCCTAACAGATTTTAAATAATGTTATATTTTTTCTCCATTTGCTTCAGATATTTTCTAACCATGTAAAATGTTTAAATTCCTCTGAGGCAATACACCTCCTTCTTACCACGTCCCTGTCTCCCACTCTAGAATTAACCATGGCTATATACAAACTTCAGTAGATGTTCAATTCATGTTGTAACTGTCTTTAATTTTAATGGACATTATTAATTTCTCTTCAAAGAAGCTGTACCAATTTACATCCCACCAGCAATGTATGACAGCGCCTGTTTCCCCATATCCTCATGAATTTTGAAATGTTTGTTCATCAGTGCTTATAAAATGATATCACTAGTTATAATTTGCACCATCTTACTATTGGGGATGTTAAGCACCATATCGCATGTATATTGGCTTATAGTTTCCTCTTCTACACACTGCCCTGTGTTCCTTTGCCTGTCTTCCACTGATTCATTTATCTTTTTTCTCATGATTTGTAGTAGTCCTTGGTATATTCTAGACAGTAGTAATTTGCCTGTGTATTACTTACAAAAAGTTTCTCCGAGTCTGTGCTCTGTGTGTGTGTATGTGTTAGTTGCTCAGTCATATCCGACTCTTTGAGACTCTATGGACTGTAGCCATCAGGATCCTCTAGCCACTAGGATCCTTTGCCCATGGAATTCCTAGGCAAGAATACTGGAGTGGGTAGCCATTCCCTTCTCCAGAGGGTCTTCCTGACCCAGGGATCAAACCCAGGTCTCCTGCACTGCAGGCAGATTCTTTACCATCTGAGCCACCAGTCTGTGCTAGTCTTGAACATTATGGTGATTTAGTTGCTAAGTCGTGTTTAACTCTTGCGAGCCCCATGGGCAGTAGCCCACCAGGCTTCTCTGTCCATGGGATTCTTCAGGCAAGAATACTGGAGTGGGTTGCCATTTCCTTCTCCAGGGGAATCTTCTCAATCCAGGGATCAAACCCGGGTGTCCTGCATTCCAGGCAAATTCTTTATCAACTGAGCTACTAAGGAAGCCACCTTGAATATTATGTCCCTGATCAAACAGAATTTTTCACTTTGAATGCAGTCAAATAGCAAATGTTCCCTTTAAGAGATTGTGCTTTCTGGGTCTCTTTAAAGAAATCTTTCATTGCCCTCAAGGTCAAAAAGATAATTTTTTCCTATATATTCTTCTAAAATTTTTAAACTTTTGCTTTTCGAAAACAGAGCTTTAACCCACGCAGAATGTATTTATGTGAATAATGGGAGAGAGCAACCTCATTTTGTTTTTTTGTTTTTTCTGTGTGGATGATCAATTGTCTCAGTATAGTTCGTTGAAGTCTTGCCTTCCCCACTGATTTATAATGCTCCTCTCCATACACCAAGTTCTCATAAAAACTGAGATCTCCATTTTTTTTCTATAGGTCAGTATGTCTATCATTGTACCAACAGCACATTCTGGAACCACTAAAATTAAATAATAAATTGTGAGGTCTAATAAGACCAATCCTTTTCCTTAATTTTTTTCAAGGCTTCCTTATTATTCTATATGAATTTTAGGAAGATTTTACACATTTATACAAAATATCCTCTTGAGGATTTTTATAAAATTGCACTAGATTTGCATGTTAAATTTATTCCTTCAAATGTTAGATCTTAACACCCATGCCCATGGACTACATCTTGATTATTTCAATTTCCTTCATATAAACCTTGCATCATATCTTTGTTAGATTTACTTCTAGATACCTCGGGGTTTGTTGTTACTGTGAATGGGATTTGAAAAATCATATTTCTAATCTATTACTTCTGATATTAGTCATATATTGATTTTAGTAAAGTACTTTGAGACTAAGTGACTGAAATAATTTTAATAGTTTTTCTGTGTTGATTGGTCTCAGTCAAGATTTATAGAACAATGCCAGCTTTATTAAAAAAAAAAAAGGCATCCTTATCTTATTTTTTACTTTATTTGGAATGCTTCTATTGTTTCACCACCAACTAAATTCTTGCTGCCAGATAAGGAAATTCCCTTGTATTCACTGTCTGCCAAGAATTATGTCATGAATAGTGGTGGATTTTTCTAATGCTTTCCTCACATCTATTCAGATGATATTTTTCTATTTTTCCGTGTTCTGTTAGCACAATGAATCATGATAATAAATTCTCTAGTGTTAACTGTGCTTTACTGGGGCAGGGATGGGGAAGTGGCAACCTACTTAAATGTGTTGGTAAGCTTTCTGTTTAAGGTAAGATTTAACTTTTCCCAGTGTTTTAACTATCACATGCCTATGTGGGCGTGCCAAGTTGCTTCAGCTGTCTCCAACTCTTTGCAGCCAGGTGGACTGTATCCTGCCAGGCCCCTCTGTCCGTGGGATCCTCCAGGCGAGAATACTGGACTGGGTCGCCAAACCCTCCTGCAGGGGATCTTCCTGACCCAGGGACTGAAACCTCATTTCTTAGGTCTCCTGCATTGGCGGGTGGTTCTTTACTGCTTGCGCCACCTGGGAAGCCGCCTAAAAAGCTGTGAGCCTGATGGCTTTGTGTGTGAGAGGACAGATTTTGATTAGTGATTCACTTCTCTGTGGTTACTGATGATTCATATTTTTCTTAAAATTATGCATTACAGGGCCTTCCCTGGTGGTGGCTCAGTGGCTAAGATTCCAAGCCCCCAATGCAGACAGACCTGCTCAGGGAATTAGACCTCACACGCTGGAGCTAAGACCTGGTACAGCCAAATAAATGAACATTTTAAAAAATTTCATGTAAGTCTTAAAAGCATGCAGAGTTTCTTCATAATATTCTCTGTTTTTAAAATCTCTCATCTATAAAGATGTTTCAATTCTAATAATATTTGTGCTTATTTTTTTCTCTTATTAAAGTTGTCAGAGGTATGTCTAATCTTTTCAAAGAAGTCTCTAACAACTTTCATTAAGCTTGCTGCTGCTGCTGCTAAGTCGCTTCAGTCGTGTCCGACCTTGTGCGACCCCACAGACGGCAGCCCACCAGGCTCCCCCGTCCCTAGGATTCTCCAGGCAAGAACACTGGAGTGGGTTGCCATTTCCTTCTCCAATGCATGAAAGTGAAAAGTGAAAGGGAAGTCACTCAGTCGTGCCCGACTCTTCGCGACCCCATGGACTGCAGCCCACCAGGCTCCTCCATCCATGGGATTTTCCAGGCAAGAGTACTGGAGTGGGTTGCCATTACCTTCTCATCATTAAGCATATTATTTCTTAATTTATTTCATTAACTTCTAATCTTATTATTTTCTTGCTTCTTTCTTTCGACTCTATTAGGTTTTTTGTTTTATGTTCCTGAGAAAGATTTTAGAATCTCCCACAAGTTCATGGAGTTGATTGTCCATCTACAGTTCTGTCAATTTCTGCCTTATATACTTTGAGTCAACATTATTATATGCATATGGGTTCATGTCTTCCCGGTGACATTTTATGTCTTATAATTTCAGCTTCATTAATGTGAACGCCTTAAAATCTATTTTATCAAATAACATTGACTTTATCTTTCCTTTTACATTCAAAATTGTGGGTTTTATATTTAAGATGAATCTTCTGTTAGGCGATAACATCATATTTTACTTCTTTACCCAGTTTTTTATTCGATTTACTTAAATTAAAACAAAAACAGCTTTACTCATTCTTTAGTTTAACAGGCAAATTTAGTGTAAACAGATATACAGATAGAGCTACAGATTCTGATCCTGTTTTACTATGTTTTTCAGTGTTTTCTATTCATCTTGCTTTTAGTTTGCCTCTTTTCTCTCCTTTCCTGCTTTACAGTAGATCGATCATTTTTCTCTAGTCTATTTTTATCCTTTTCATCATTTCAAAATTGTATCATCTGTTTCTACGCGCTCCTTTGTGGCTGCACTGCAGTATTAATGCATGATGACTTTACAGTCTAATGTTAATCCATGCCTCTACATGCCTTGAGAGCAAGGGCCTGAACACGCTCTACATTCAGTGTGGTGTTGTCATCACGTGACGAGGTCTGGAGCTAGGTTACCTGCATCTGGATCCTGGCTCTGTCTCCTTATAACATTTGCTTGGTAAGTTACTAACCATCACTCTGCATCAGACCCTTCATCAGAAAACTAAAGTTAATATAAAATGCTAATCATAATTGCTTGAGAATTCAATTAATCACTACATGAAAGGGCTGAGAGAAGTAGCTAGTATATGTTACCTGTTATAAATATTCATTTTCCTATTATACTATTAAACTATTATTATAGTAATTTTTTCCGTCATCGAAGTTAGTCATTATTACTATTTAACAGGTGATGCTTATTTAAATTTACCAGTAGGTTTACCAATCTTTGCTTTACCATTGCTTCTCTCTTTCTAGATTAAATTTTCTTCTTCCTGGGGTATACCCTATAGTCATTCTTTCCACAATGGTCTGTAAACAGAAAACTCTTCTAGTCCTTCTTTGTCTGAAAATGTCTATATTTTGCCTTCACTCATAATAATTTATCAGAATATGGAAGCCCAATTAGGCCACAACTTTAACTTTCTTTCAACGTTTTGAAAATGTGCATCACACTATCCAGGAGACACTTGTATCACTGATGTGATACTTATTCCTTTCTCAAGAAGTGATCTTTCTTTTCTCTCTAGTAACTTTCTTTAAACATTCTTGTTGTAGTTTCATCTTTAATTGGTGCCTAACTCTTTTGTAACCCCACAAGTATACCCTGCCAGGCTGCTCTGTCCATGGGATTTCCATGCAAGAATATTCCAGTGGGTTGCCATTTCCTTCTCCAGGGGATCTTTCTGACCCCTGGTCAAACTCATGTCTCTTGTGTTGCAAGCAGATTCTTTACCACTTAGCCACCTGGGAAGCCCCTTTTTAAACATGATAGTTTTAAATTTTCAGAAAGAAACAGAGCTAACAGAACCATGAGCCCCTGTACTACCATTTCCTAGATTCAAAAGTTATCAAGAGTTTGCTTCATCTGTACCTTTTCTTTCTTCAGTAAAGTATTTTAAAGGAAATCATAGACATTTGGTCATTTCACTCATACCATATACATCTCCAAAACTGGTTTTTTTTAATGTAATGATGATGTAATTATACATATTATGAAATGAACTCCAGCTGTCTTCAAGTTTTTATTTGTTTTGTTTTGTTTTCTCCTTGAGCTTGGTGTTTCATAGTTTTACCACAATGTTTCTGATGTGACTTTGCTTTTCCTTATCTTGCTCAGGTCACTTCTGATCCACCCCTCCCCCAACCCCACCCCCCACAATTTCAATACACTATCCCAAATCCAATCCATCACCAAGTTCTTTTATTTAACCTTCTTAATAGATTTTTATTCCATCACTTCCCTCCCTATTCACTGCCATCCAAGGCGAGTGATCCAATCTCTCTTCTGAACGTCTGTAATAACTTCAAAATTTCTCACACCCATTCCTTCCCCTCTATATGTAATGCTCACAATGTAGCCAGAGGTTCTTTTCAGAATGCAAATTGGCTGATGCAACCTCCATCTTCAAACTTTCATTTTCTCTGAGGAAAAAGGTCTAGGGGCTCCATGTGGTCAGTCTCTAACCAGTCATGCATAAACTGTTCATTTCATCTTGATATAGCCCTCAACCTCTACCCTCCACCACATCCCTAATCATTTCCTAATTAACTTTAAAAAATATTTATTTCGCTGTGCCATGTCTTAGTTATAGCATGCAGTATCTCTAGTTGCAGCATGCAAACTCTTAGTTGTGGCATATAGGATCTACTTCCCTGATCAGTGATCGAACTCAGGCCCCCAACCTTGGGAGCACAGAGTCTTAGCCACTGGACCACCAGAGAAGTTCCACTTCCTCATTAACTTTCAATAGTCTTTCAGGTTTCCTCATTTCTTCTCTAGGAAAACCATCCTTGGAATCCCAATCTAGACGAAGGTTTTGGCATCATTCTTTCTTAATAAATCCTGAGAGAGAATACTTGGCACAACTGTAATTTTGCTCCTTCAATTTTTGATGTGGTTATTTGATAAATATCAGTTTCTGAAGAAGAGTAAGAGTTCCAAGAAAGTTCTTAATTGTATCCCCACACCTAAAAGAGGAATTGGTAAGAAGCAGGAACTCAAATCAATATTGGTCAAGTGAATGAATGAATGCATGAATCTCCAGGCATTTAGCCTTTCTGCTTCCACTCCAATCTGCAAATTCCTATCATACTTATCACACTTGACTTTATTAATAGTTTTCCATTCAGTTTCCCCAAAAATATTGTGATCTCCTAAGGGGAGATAATGTGTTTGGTTCATTTCTGTAACTCCAGCAACTGGCCTAGTGCCTGTATGTAATATATATTTAATTATAAAGTAAGAAATTAGTGGAGAGACACTAATGTTGATTGACTCCCAGGCACATGGAACTGAGTTGATCATTCTTCTTAATTTATACATTCTTCATTCCGACTTTACTTATCTGAAGCCTTTTTGTACTCCAAATACAGATTTAGATTCAAAGGACAGGCCTATAAAGTAGATTATAATTTGGTCTCTACAGAGCTTATGTCATGTTGTGCTTTCATCGATGATCTGTGAAAGTTTCCTCTTCTGTTCTAGATTTGATTTTTATTACTGCTTTCCTGTTTATACCCTATTTCCAAGACTATTTTTCACTTCTTGGTAACTACTCCTATGAAGCTTCTATCTACCCATCATACCTGTTTTTATGTAAAAGTATTTCCAGGAAAATACACAGTATATATGCATTTTTTAATATAAATGATATTATGATATAGAGTTTTCCTGATGACTCAGTCAGTATAGAATCTGCTTGTAATGCAGGAGGCCCAGGTTCAATAATCTCATCCTTTCCTTTTTTAATTTTTACTGTTTGTTCACTCAACTACTTTTGAAATCTATTCATGTTTTTGAATATAGAATCTAGTTAATTTCTGGAAATTAACATTACCAGCATCACATAGCATACCATCCTATAAACATATGAAGGTATCCATTTTCCTAGAAAAGAAGTCCTATGATACTCTGAACTGCCCACATTCCCAGCATCAATGTAATAAGCTTCCTAGTGCATGTTTCCAAGTGTAACGACTTGACAGTTTCTCTCTGGTCAATGCCAAGAACAGAACTGCTACAATATCATAGTTAGCATACCCATTTTCCCTAGGAACTATCGATGCTCCTTGAAATGGCCATACCAGCTTCAGTTCAGTTCAGATCAGTTCAGTGGCTCAGTCGTGTCCGACTCTTTGCCACCCCACGAATCCCAGCATGCCAGGCCTCCTTGTCCATCACCATCTCCCGGAGTTCACTCAGATTCACATCCATCGAGTCAGTGATGCCATCCAGCCATCTCATCCTCTGTCGTCCCCTTCTCCTCCTGCCCCCAATCCCTCCCAGCATCAGAGTCTTTCCCAATGAGTCAATTCTTCACATGAGGTGGCCAAAGTGCTGGAGTTTCAGTTTCAGCATCATTCCTTCCAAAGAAATCCCAGGGCTGATCTCCTTCAGAATGAACTGGTTGGATCTCCTTGCAAATAAGCAGGGTGACAATATACAGGCTTGACGTACTCCTTTTCTTATTTGGAACCAGTCTGTTGTTCCATGTCCAGTTCTAACTGTTGCTTCCTGACCTGTATACAGATTTCTCAAGAGGCAGGTCAGGTGCTCTGGTATTCCCATCTATCTCAGAATTTTCCACAGTTTATTGTGATCCACATAGTCAAAGGCTTTGGCATAGTCAATAAAGCAGAAATAGATGTTTTTCTGGAACTCTCTTGCTTTTTCCATGATCCAGCAGATGTTGGCAATTTGGTCTCTGGTTCCTCTGCCTTTCCTATAACCTGCTTGAACATCTGGCAGTTGACGGTTCACGTACTGCTGAAGCCTGGCTTGGAGAATTTTGAGCATTATTTTACTAGCATGTGAGATGGGTGCAATTGTGCAGTAGTTTGAGCACTCTTTGTCATTGCCTTTCTTTGGAACTGGAATGAAAACTGACCTTTTCCAGTCCTGTGGCCACTGCTCAGTTTTCCAAATTTGCTGGTATATTGAGTGCAGCACTTTCACAGCATCATCTCTCAGGATTTGAAACAGCTCAACTCGAATTCCATCACCTCCACTAGCTTTGTTCATAGTGAGGCTTTCTAAGGTCCAGTTGACTTCACATTCCAGGATGTCTGGCTCTAGATGAGTGACCACACCATCGTGATTATCTGGGTCGTGGAGATCTTTTTTGTACAGTTCTTCCATGTATTCTTGCCACCTCTTCTTAATATCTTCTGCTTCTGTTAGTTCCATACCATTTCTGTCCTTTATCGAGCCCATCTTTGCATGAAATTTTCCCTTGGTAGCTCTAATTTTCTTGAAGAGATCTCTAGTCTTTCCCATTCTGTTCTTTTCCTCTATTTCTTCGCGTTGATCACTGAAGAAGGCTTTCTCATCTCTTCTTGCTGTTCTTTGGAACTCTGCATTCGGATGCTTATATCTTTCCTTTTCTCCTTTGCTCTTTGCTTCTCTTCTTTTCACAGCTATTTGTAAGGCCTCCCCAGATAGCCATTTTGCTTTTTTGGCATTTCTTTTCCATGGAGATGGTCTTGATCCCTGTCTCCTGTACAATGTCACAAACCTCTGTCCATAGTTCATCGGGCACCCTATCTATCAGATCTAGTCCCTTAAATCTATTTCTCACTTCCACTGTATAATCATGAGGGATTTAATTTAGGTCATACTTGAATGGTCTAGCAGTTTTCCCTACTTTCTTCAATTTCAGTCTGAATTTGGTAGTAAGAAGATCATGATCTGAGCCACAGTCAGCTCCTGGTCTTGTTTTTGTTGACTGTATAGAGCTTCTCCATCTTTGGCTGCATAGAATATAATCAAGTTGATTTCAGTGTTGACCATCTGCTGATGTCCACATGTAGAGTCTTCTCTTGTGTTGTTGAAAGAGGGTGTTTGCTATGACCAATGCATTTTCTTGGCAAAACTCTATTAGTCTTTGCCCTGCTTCATTCCGTATTCCAAGACCAAATTTTCCTGTTACTCCAGGTGTCTCTTGACTTCGTACTTTTGTATTCCAGTCCCCTATAATGAAAAGGACATCTTTTTCAGGTGTTATTTCTAAAAGGTCTTGTAGGTCTTCATAGAACCGTTCACCTTCAGCTTCTTCAGCATTACTGGTTGGGGCATAGACTTGGATTACCGTGATATTGAATGGTTTGCCTTGGAAGCGAACAGAGATCATTCTGTCATTTTTGAGATTGCATCCAAATACTGCATTTCGGACTCTTCTGTTGACCATGATGGCTACTCCATTTCTTCTGAGGGATTTCTGCCCTCAGTAATAGATATAATGGTCATCTGAGTTAAATTCACCCATTCCAGTCTATTTTAGTTCGCTGATTCCTAGAATGTCAATGTTCACTCTTGCCATCTCTTATTTGACCACTTCCAATTTGCCTTGATTCATGAACCTGACATTCCAGGTTCCTATGCAATACTGCTCTTTACAGCAACAGACCTTGGTTCTATCACCAGTCACATCCACAGCTGAGTATTGTTTTTGCTTTGGCTCCATCCCTTCATTCTTTCTGGAGTTATTTCTCCACTAATCTCCAGTAGCATATTGGACAGCTACTGACCTGAGGATTCCTCTGTCAGTATCCTATCATTTTGCCTTTTCATACTGTTCATGGGGTTCTCAAGGCAAGAATACTGAAGTGGTTTGCCATTCCCTTCTCCAGTGGGCCACATTCTATCAGACCTCTCCACCATGACCTGCCCGTCTTAGATACCACAAATAGTGAAAAAGGACTCCCCTCATCTTTCCATTCTCATCAGCACCTGATAATACCTGATTTAACATTTTTTAAAATCTGATAAGTGTAAGTATTAGGTTGGTTATTATATATTTAATACACATTTCTCTGACAACCAGTGAGCCTGAGTTTCCAAGTATATATGAGAGATCTGATACCAGATTCTCATGTAGTTTTCAAGTAGTTATATTATTGACTGTTTCATGACTCACTTTACTTCCTCTGTTAAACAGAATGATAGTAATACTTCTATTGTGAGGAATTAAACGGTCAAAAAAATTAAGCACCCAGGAAAAAATCTGGTACAAAGAAGTGTTCAGTAAATGTTGGCTACTTTATAATTATTTACTATTATTTTCATACACATATACTCTCCTGTAAATTGCCCATTTATAAACTTGAATTTTTTTTTCCCTATTTTCTCCATATTCCTCACTGGCTTACATGAGCTTCTTGTATACTCCAAATATCAATCTCCTATAAATCTTTTTAAATGAATAAGTAAATTCTAGCCATGTGTTCTTTCTGTTCACTGCCTTGCTGGGTCATTTTTGTGAACAAAATATTGAATCTCAATGTATTTTTAATATGGTCAATAAATTTTAAATAAAATTTAATTTATATTTCATTTTTCTAAGTCAACAACACACAAATATAAAATTGGACGATGATACAACTTAGCTCTGCTGTGAAAAAGTTAATGAATTCTATTTGTGGTTTTTATTGGGAAATTATTAGAAAAGCAGAATTATAGCATCAAGAGCTATAGAGTCTGCAAATTGTCTCAAGTACTTTGTTCCCATTTCAAACTCAGTATTTAACTAGAATAATCCCTAAAATGGGCTTGCAAAATAATTCTCTGCAAGATTACTAAAGGAACTATTTATCACTCTTAAAGGGCCACTTTTAATAAAATTTTTAGCAATCTCATAAAAACACAGAGAAAATCATATAAAATATCAAATTAGAGCAGCAATAAACATTTGTTATCAAATGTTTCTATTAGTGTTTCTCACTGTTGCTTCTTGATCTGCATACAGATTTCACAGGAGGCAGGTAAGGTGGTCTGGTATTTCTAGCTCAAAGAATTTTCCAGTTTGTTGTGATCCACACAGTTAAAGGCTTTAGTATAGTCAATGACAGAGAAGGCAATGGCAACCCACTCCAGTACTCTTGCCTGGAGAGTCCCACGGGCAGAGGAGCCTGGGGGGCTGTAGTCCATGGGGTCGCGAAGAGTCAGATAGGACTGAGTGACTTCATTTTCACTTTTCATTTTCATGCCTTGGAGAAAGAAATGGCAACCCTCTCCAGTGTTCTTGCCTGGAGGATCCCAGGGACGAGGGAGCCTGGTGGGCTGCCGTCTACGGGGTCACACAGAGTCGGACACGACTGAAGCAACTTAGCAGCAGCAGCAGCATAGTCAATGAAGCAGATGTTTTTTTTCCATGATCCAACAGATGTTGGCAATTTGATCTCTGATTCCTCTGCCTTTCCTAAATCCAGCTTGAACATCTGGAAGTTCTCAGTTCACGTACTGTTGAAGACCTGCTTGGAGAATTTTGAGCATTACTTTGCTAGTGTGTGAGATGAGTGCAATTGTGTGGTAGTTTGAACATTCTTTGGGCCTTTCTTTGGGACTGGAATGAAAACTGACCTTTTCCAGTCCTGTAGCCACTGCTGAGTTTTCCAAATTTGCTGGCATATTGACTGCAGAACTTTTAGAGCATCATCTTTTAGGATTTGAAAAAGCTAAGCTGGAATTCCATCACCTTCACTAGCTTTGTTCGTAGTGATGCTTTCTAAGGCCCAGTTGACTTCACACTTTAGAATGTCTGGCTCTAGGTGAGTGATCACCCATCATGATTATCTGGGTCACAAAGATCTTTTTTGTACAGTTCTTCTGTGTATTCTTGCCACCTCTTCTTAATATCTTCTGTTTCTGTTAAGTCCATACCATTTCTGTCCTTTATTGAGCCCATCTTTGCATGAATGTTCCCTTAGAAAGTGAAAGACAGAAAGTGAAGTCACCCAGTCATGTCTGACTCTTTGCAACCCAGTGGACTCTAGCCCACCAAGCTCCTCCATCCACAGGATTCTCCAGGCAAGAATACTGGAGTGGGTTGCCATTTCCTTCTCCAGGGGATCTTCCTGACCCAGGGATTGAACCCAGGTCTCCTGCACTGCAGGCAGCACTTTAACCTCTCAGCCACCAGGGAAGCCCTAATGTTCCCTTGGTATCTCTAATTTTCTTGAATAAATCTCTAGTCTTTCCCATTCTACTGTTTTCCTCTATTCTTTTGCATTGATCACTGAGGAAGTCTTTCTTATCTTTCCTTGCTATTCTTTGGCACTCTACATTCAGATGGATATAGCTTTCCTTTTTTCCTTTGCCTTTTGCTTCTCTTCTTTCCTCAGCTATTTTCAAGGCCTCCTCAAACAATCATTTTGTCATTTTTCATTTCTTTTTCTTGAGGATAGTTTTGATCACTACCTCCTGTACAATGTTATGAACCTCATCCGTAGTTCTTCAGGCACTCTATCAGATCTAATCCCTTCAATCTATTTGTCACTTCCACTGTATAATCATAAGGGATTTGATTTAGGTTATACTTGAATGGTCTAGTGGTTTTCCCTACTTTCTTCAGTTAAAGTCTGAACTTTGCAATAGGGAGTTCATGATCTGAGCCACAGTCAGCTCCCGGTCTTGTTTTTGCTGACTGTGTAGAGTTTCTCCATCTTCGGCTGCAAAGAATATAATCAATCTGATTTCGGTGTTGGCCATCTGGTGATGTCCATTTGTAAAGTCATCTCTTGTATTGTTGGAAGAAGGTGTTTGCTATGACCAGTGTGTTCTCTTGGCAAAACTCTGTTAGCCTTTGTCCTGCTTCATTTTGTACTTGGCCAAACTTGGCCTGTTGCTCCAGGTAACACTTGAATCTCAACTTTTACATTCCAGTACCCTATAATGAAAAGGACATTCTTTTTTGATGTTAGTTCTAGAAGATCTTGTAGAATCAGACATGGAATAAAGAACTGGTTCAAAACTGGGAAAGGAGTATGTCAAGGCTATATATTGTCACTCAGCTTATTTAACTTACATGCAGAGTACATCATGTGAAATGATGGGCTGGATAAAGCACAAGCTGGAATCAAGATTGTGGGGAGAAATATCAATAATCTCAGATATACAACACCCTTTTGGCAGAAGGTGAAGAGGAACTAAAGAGTCTTTTGATGGAAGTGAAAGAGGGGATTGAAAAAGCTAACTTAAAACTCAGCATTCAAAAAACTAAGATTATGGCATTTGGTCCCAACACTTCATGGCAAATAGATGGGGAAACAATAGAAAAAGTGATAGACATTATTTTGCGGGGCTCCAAAATCACTGCAGATGGTGACTGCAGCCATGAAATTAAAAGACGCTTGCTCCTTGGAAGAAACCTAGACAGCATATTAAAAAGCAGAGACATTACTTTGATGACAAATGTCTTTATAGTCAAAGTTATTGTTTTTCTAATAGTCACGTAAAGATGTGACAGTTGGATTATAAAGAAAGCTGAGCACCAAAGTATTGATGCTTTTGAACTGTGGTGTTGGAGCAGACTCTTGAAATTCCCTTGGACTGCAAGGAGATCACACCAGTCAATCTTAAAGGAAATCAGTCCTGAATAGTCATTGGAAGGACTGATGCTGAAGCTGAAGCTCCAATACTTTGGCCCCCTGATGAGATGAACTGGCTCATTAGAAAAGACCCTGATGCTGGAAAAGATTGAAGGCAGGAGGAGAAAGTGATGACAGAGGATGAGATGGTTGGATGCCATCACCAACTCGATGGACATGAGTTTGAGCAAGCTCTGAGAGTGGGTCATGGACAAGGAAGCCTGGCATGCTGCAGTCCATGGGGTCGCAAAGAGTCAGACACAACTGAGCAACTGAATTGAAGGATTAGTGTTTAATGAAAATCTTTGAGGAGAACCCTAAAGTTTGTGACCCTTTTGTAGCAACACAAAACAACACACAAACTGAAAATGAACTTCTGAGTTCAGATCTGCATAGGAAGTCTATGATTACTATATCTTATTTTTAAGAAGAGACGCAAAAGTGTCAGTGTAGAAAAAGTAATTGTCTCCTTCATCAAAGAGTGCAATTTATATAAAAATGAGAGGGTAAATGAAGGATCACAGCTAAATAAATAGAATAGTGACCAATGACCACCATTTCCACATGCCATCTTGATGGCCTTCTGAAACCTGAGACTTCTGTATGATTTTTGTCATTTGTTTTAATGGAAAGACTAGGTGATGTAGATAAAAATCTGGCCATGACAGAGAAGAGATCCTGGTGAACAGGAACATGTTCCAATATGCATTAGGAATATTCTAGGTAGGTAAAATGGACACAATTTTTTAAAGTTAGACAAATCTCTTTTTTTTTATAACTAATTCCAAAGCAGATATGCATATTCATCTAGTTTATTTCATGAACATCATTAGATGCTGGAGTTACAATTATGAGCAAAAACTCCCAGCATCCCAAGTGGTTATGGCTCAGCAGGGGAGACAAATGTTAACTCTAAATCACACCAAAGTGGAATTATTCTGAAAGTCAGAATCACAGTCAATGTTATTTATTATGAAAGTCTATAATGAAAGAATCTGACCTAGTCTGAAAGATCAGAGAAAGCTTCCCTGAGCCAACATCTGTAGAAAGAGGATGAGCTAAACTGGTGAAAGGAACAGCATGTTCAAAACTCTATGGTGTAAGAGACTGTAGGAAGCCCTCAACTATGGCTGGGCTGGAGAGTATAAAGGAGATGCAAGATAAAGGTAAGAGAAGGGTCTCCAGAAGGTGCCTGGCTATTTGGCTATCTTACATGTTTAATCTTTAAGTAAAATGGAAAGCTATTGATGGACTTTAAGAAGGCAGGCTCCAATGTGGAGAATGAATAGGGAGAAACAACAAGAATGGAAACCAATTATAAAAAATGTTTCTATAGTCCAGGTGAGAGCCAGAAGTAACTTGAAATGAGGTGGCAGTAGTAGAGACGAAAAGAAGAGGTGCTGGGGCTATAGAGATCCTGAAGAGGCAGAATCAATAAAATGAGATAGCAAAGGGCAGTTGCAACAAAAGCCTCTTTTATAATTTCTCTAAGAATCTTCTGAGCCATTGTACTGCTTACTCCATTATAGCTGCCAGTTGGTCACATCCCTGCAAGTTAAAAAGGAACTACACTCTTGTTACTGTTTGGACTCCCAGGCAGAATTTTTCATGCATCCATTAAAGAAATAAATACAGCACTATTTACAATAAAGAACAGTTTTAACTGCAGATATTCTGTAATCTCCACTTCTGTAACATGGCAGAACATATTTTCTAGACCGACTTATGGTTCTATTTAACCCTGTGGGACAGAAGCTATTTTCATTTTTCATTGATGTAAACTTTTATAAATATGTAGTTTTTTATACATTTTTACATATTGTAATTTTTGATATTGTGTTTCAGTGTGTGGTAAACATCCCAGGGGTATAAGTTAAATGACTTTTATTGATACATGGTTATGTGTATTTTAAAAATTTTAGTAGTTATTCATTTGTTTAGGTGATTTCCAAATGATTCATCCATGAAAATGTTTTCTTTTTCACTGCTGCTGCTACTGCTGCTAACTCGCTTCAGTCGTGTCCGACTCTGTGCGACCCCGTAGATGGCAGCCCACTAGCCTCCCCATCCCTGGGATTCTCAAGGCACTAAATCTGAATAAAAAGTGATTCATAACAAAGAGAAAGATTAAATGATAATAGTGCTTATTTATATGTGCTTGCAGTGGCGCCCCACTCCAATGCTCTTGCCTGGAAAACCCCATGGACGGAGGAGCCTTCTGGGCTGCAGAGCATGAGGTCTCGAAGAGTCCGACAGGACTGAGCGACTTCACTTTCCCTTTTCACTTTCATGCATTGGAGAAGGAAATGGCAGCCCACTCCAGTGCTCTTGCCTGGAGAATCCCAGGGTCGGGGAGGCCTGGTGGGCTGCCGTCTATGGAGTGGAACAGAGTCGGACACAACTGAAGTGACTTAGTAGTAGTAGACTCAGAGCCTAGGACTGGGCTGAGTCCTGGAGGAAGCCTGGTTTCCTGTCCTGGACTTATCGTGAAGTTAAGAGGCAGACCTTACTATAGCAGGCAGAGTCATAGCCGTGTGCTTATAAACTGAAGGGAAGGTCTGAGCTCCTGGTCTGGACCGAGTAGTCCATGAGGCAGGGATGCTGGAGAGCGCCCAGGAGGGCCTGAGGCCCCACTGTCACTATACGAGAGGGCTAGACTTTAATGTCAGCTGTTACAGCGTCAGAGTCCAAGTCCTCAAATCAGCGTTTGTTTTACTACTTCAGTAAGCTTTAGGGTAGGGGAAAGTTTGTCTTATCCTTTAACACAGACACTTTGCTACTTTTTACAGAAAAGTTGTGTTAACAACAGTGGGAAAAAGAAAGAACATAAGTCCAGGGAGTTATTTGTAAATGGAAAAGAAAGTGAGAAATGATGGAGATAGTTCCTTATTAGTGAACATGATAAAGAGAGTACTCAGGTTTCCGTGGCTGAGAGGAGTATTTAAGTCAATGGGAGCTTCTCTACATCTAGGTAGATACCATATGTACTTTAGTTGTAGAGTTAAAGATCTTTCAGAAATGAATTAAAATGAGTTGAAAAATGAGTCACTTTGCGTAACTAACTATGATCCCTGATAGAAGAGTTCTGAGTTAAAGGACAGAAGAAAGAACAAGAGACCAGAATATTAGGGACAGTTTTGGGATAATAAATTTGACAATTTGGATGAAATGGACAAATGAACAAAAGATACAACTACCAAAACTTCCTCAGCAAGTAGTAAATAATCTTAGTATCTCTCTGGATATGAAGAAATTGGATTTATAGTTAAAAACTTTCCAACAAAGGAAACTCTGAGCCATTGATGTCCTGTTACACAATAAAGGAAGAAATAGTACTAATTCTACACAAACTCTTCCAAAAAGTAAAAGGTAATAACACTTCCCATTGCATTGTCTGACACCAAAACCGGAGAAAGATATTACAAAAAAATTATAGTCTAATATCACTAATATTAATTTAAATGGTAAATATTTTAGCAAATAAAATCCAAGAGTACATAGGAAGGATAATACTTAATGATTAAGTTCAGTTTATTCTGGGAACCCTAGCTTGGTTTAACATTTGAAATAGCATCATTGTACCTCACCACACTAAGAGACCCCACAGCAGGGGAGACCCCACACCGAGAAAGACCACCCCACATTCCAGGGGAGACCCCACTCTGGGGGAGACCACCCCACACTCCAGCGGAGACCTCACTCTGGTGGAGACTCCACACCAGGAGAGACCGCACACCAGGAGAGACCCCACACCAGGGGAGACCCCACACCAGGAGAGACCACCCCATACTCCAGGGGAGACCCCACACCAGGAGAGACCCCACTCCGGGGGAGACTCCACACCAGGAGAGAGAGACACCACTCCGGGGGAGACCCCACTCCAGGAGAGACCAAAAGAGAAAACCAGACTGTCTTGATCCCCTCACGCGAGGGATCTCATGTGATCCTCCCCTCTCACTTTTGCTTTTGTCAAAAGCACTTGACAAAATCCAGCATTTTTCATTCATAACTTTAAAACTGCATATTGAGAGTAAAAGAAAACTTCTTTAAAGCAACAAAAGGAATCTGTGAAGAAAACCTGAAAACCTGCCAGCTTTCACCCTAAGACTGAAAACAAGGCGGGGAGCTCTGCTGTGCCCACGCCTGTCCAACGTCACACTAGTCCTACACCACGAAAGCTCGAGACGCAAAGAGAAAGTGTGTAGGGAAGACCAAAAGCGCCTATGTAAAAACTAACAGGTCTCCAGTAACAAACAGGCTTCCAGTGTTGCAGAATACAAAGTGAATAATAACCAGCAGAAATTCAAAAGCTAATGAGGAGAAACTGAAATAAAAAAGACCGTTTACAATAACATTAAAAAGTGAAATATGTAAGGATGAACCACGGGGACATGAGGAAAGTTTTGAGGGTTATGAGTATGTTCTCTCCTGTGATTATTATACACTTTAAATGTGTTCACAG
>SJYC01093333.1:0-11066 GCA_006408675.1 Madoqua kirkii | reverse complement strand
GAGAAACTGAATAAAAAAGACCGTTTACAATAACATTAAAAAGTGAAATATGTAAGGATGAACCACGGGGACATGAGGAAAGTTTTGAGGGTTATGAGTATGTTCTCTCCTGTGATTATTATACACTTTAAATGTGTTCACAGCTTATTATAGGCCAGTTATGCCTCAATAAAGCTATAAAAATACTGTGAACAACATTACTGGGACACTTTGAAAAGCTGGAGTATAGATGGTAGATTAGGTAAAATACTGACGTTGAGTTTGCTGAAGTTGGTAACCACCGTAGGTACATAAGGGAGTATCATCATTGTCAGAAAATAAGCACTGAAGTATACCCTTCCCCCCTCCCCCCCCACACACGAGAGGGGTAAGTTAAAGAGACGAGGCAAGGACCAGAGAAAAATGGTAATGTTAGAGATATATGGCTAAGGGGTGTAGGATGTTTGTACCATTATTGCAGCTTTTCTCTGAACTTGAAATTGTTTTAAAATAAAAATATTAAAAGTCTGTACTAAACAAAAGTGTTGTCATATACAGAAATTCCCTAGGTGGAACACAAAATACAATTGCCAAAGGAAAAGTTAATTCAGAACTTTCAGACTTTATAAGTACTGACTGCTCATTGAAAAACACGGTTAAAAAATGAAAAGGGGATGAAAGAGGATTTAAAAATGTCCATTACATGCATGTGAAGTAGCTCAACATTATTGATCACCAGGGAAATATAAATTAAAACCACCATAAGTCAACAGACTGGACAAAATTAAACAGGTTACCGTACCAAGTTTTGGCCACTGTAATGGTTATGGCGTTGAGGATAAGATGCTCAGTGAAACAAATTGGTCACAGAAGGACACGTGCACGCTTCTCCTTGTCTGAGATCATCTAAGAGAGTCAGGCTCGTGATGGGTGAGTGGAGGGGGGGGGGACGAGCATGTTCAGTGGCTGTAAATCTCACTTATGCAAAGGGAGTAAGTTGTCAAGATCTGATGTGTAACAGTTTTACACGTAAAAATTTAAGAGGGTAGATCGTTTGTTAAGAACTCACTATTTTTTTTTAAAACGTTGCTCAGTTGTGTCCGACTCTTCATGCCCCCGTGGACTAGAGCCTGCCAGGCTCCTCTGTCCATAGAATTCTCCAGGCCAGAATACTAGAGTGGGTTGCCATTCCACATCCCAACCCAGGGGTCGAACCCCGGTCTCCCACATTGCCAGTGAATGGCCTACCGTTTGAGCCACTAGGGAAGCCCTCTTACCACAGCTTGAAAACAGTTGCCCATGTAGACAGGGCAGGCAGCCACAGGCCAACGAAGCTTACTGAAAGATGGAGGAAGTAAAAAGTGTCCACCAAACTAAGGAGCTTGTTGAGACTGAGAAACGAGGCAGGCAGCTCCAGTCGTCAGGCGCGCTGGAAACATGCTGCTTGCGCCAGGGCTCACCGGGCCTGCTTCTGCTCCTCTCTCCAGCTGGCCGTGGAGCCCCGCCCTCCGGACATGCTGCTCTACGTGACTCTGGGGCTGCTGGTGCACTTCGTGTTCTTCGCCTCCATCTTCGACATTTACTTCACCTCTCCCTTGGTTCACGGAATGACTCCTCGGTTCACGCCCCTGCCGCCCCCAGCGAAAAGATTAGTCCTGTTTGTTGCTGATGGCCTGCGAGCAGATAAGCTTTATGAATTAGATGAAGATGGAGATTCTAGGGCACCATTTGTTAGGTAAGCATGTCAACTGGTACAGGGACACCTCTGGAGCTGTTAGGCTGCTGCTGCTTATCTCACACTGGGTAGAGGGGTGCTGATGAAAAAGAGAGCAGGGCACGGATGCCCTGCCTCCGTCTCAGAGATTAGCAGGGGTGTTTCCTTCTACAGTCGTTTCTGTTGCTGTGGAAGTTGATACCAGGTGGTCGAGATGCACGGCCTTAGCTGCCTGGCCTGACTTGTCCTGATTTCTGAATGCTGGCTTACAACTCAGTATATTATCCTTTTTTCTTTTTTGTAAAGTAAGCCTGTTCAATTTTCAAGTAAGGACAAGTATAAATTTCAGTGAATTGCCAATTACAAAGGTATTTATCTAAAAAATATAAATTTCAATTTAGAATACGTTTTCTATGAAATAAAGCCTTCCAAATTTATATCACTATGTAATATGATAATTTTGGATTCTGTCCATTCTGAAGGAGATAAGCCCTGGGATTTCTTTGGAAGGAATGATGCTAAAGCTGAAACTCCAGTACTTTGGCCACCTCATGCGAAGAGTTGACTCACTGGAAAAGGCCCTGATGCTGGGAGGGATTGGGGGCAGGAGGAGAAGGGGACGACCGAGGATGAGATGGCTGGATGGCATCATGGACTCGATGGATGTGAGACTGAGTGAACTCCAGGAGTTGGTGATGGACAGGGAGGCCTGGTGTGCTGCAATTCATTGGGTCGCAAAGAGTCAGACTCGACTTAGCGACTGAACTGAACTGAAGTGACTTTGAAAAGAAATATCTAATTTTTTGGTCCTGTGGGGTTCTTGCAACCAACTATTCTTTTTCTTTTTCATTCATAGCAGGCCCTTCAAAAGCCCTTCCTAATGCTACTGTGGAGAGATTAAAGCTCAAATTCAAGGGAAATTTGTCTAAAATCATCTGTCTTGCCCCTGTCCCTACCTGTCGTCATTGCTTCTTGCCCCTGTGCCCTCCTTTGATTTTTTCTATAGTGCTACTCAGCATGTACAGCTTCCACTAAGGCAGGGACTTTGTTTTATACGCGACATTATCTCTGGTTCCTAAAACATAGTTCAGTTCAGTTCAGTTCAGTTCAGTTCAGTCGCTCAGTGGTGTCCGACTCTTTGCGACCCCGTGAACCGCAGCACGCCAGGCCTCCCCTTCTCCTCCTGCCCCCAATCCCTCCCAGCATCAGGGCCTTTTCCAGTGAGTCAACTCTTTGCCAAAGTATTGGAGTTTCAGCTTCAGCATCAGTCCTTCCAATGAACACTCAGGACTGATCTCCTTCAGAATGGATTGGTTGGGTCTCCTTGCAGTCCAAGGGACTCTCAAGAGTCTTCTCCAACACCACAGCTGGAGCATCAATTTTTTGGTGCTCAGCTTTCTTCACAGTCCAACTCTCACATCCATACATGACCGCTGGAAAAACCAGAGCTTTGACTAGACGGACCTTTGGTGGCAAAGTAATGTCTCTGCTTTTGAATATGCTGTCTAGGTTGGTCATAACTTTCCTTCCAAGAAGTAAATGTCTTGTAATTTCATGGCTGCAGTCACATATGCAGTGATTTTGGAGCCCCCAAAATAAAGCCTGACACTGTTTCCACTGTTTCCTCGTCTATTTCCCATGAAGTGATGGGACCAGATGCCATGGTAGGCAGTTAATAAATATTTGTTGACTGCTAGAGGAATGAATGAACCTGAATTTTATGTCAGATTTCCAGGAATAAATTTATGGTGCATGAAAGAAAGGCATAATATATTAAAGGATACAAAGCAACAAGCAACTCAGGGCAATAGGAAAATACAAGTAGGAAAATAAGACTGTCGGGGTTAGATTCAGTACACAAAAATATGGAACATAAATTTCTATGACTGGTTTAAAAATTGGGGTGCTATACTTGGTTGAATTTCTTAGTTGTCATAGAGAGGAGAGAAATGTAGTTCATTGCAAAGTTAATGACAGTAAACTCTCCTGGTTGTTGCGGCGAAGGTGAGATTTTCCGGCAGCGCCTGTGTCTCCTGGGGTGCTCGGTGGGGCCGAGGGCTCCCAGGTGCTGTGCCGCGTGCTGCCTGCCTTTCCAGCTGCTTCTGAAGCCTTTTTTGATAGGTTTCCTTTGTTTCTCACTTCATTTTTTAAAAAATATGATCTGATCAAAATGTCTCTCATGAGAGGTATCCACATTGCTTTATACCTCCCTGTTTTTGCTTGAGTTCAGTTTCCATTATATAACTGAAGAAGTTAAAAAACATTTCTCCCTTAACATGTGGTGTAATGGTTTTTCAAGCCTTTTGCTTCTTATGTATGTATTTTACCAAAGTCTGTTTGGTTATAAGTCAATTAAAAGTATCTAAATCAGCACTTTTAGGTACTTCTTTCCAGGACATTTTGAGAGTCCAGAGTTTAGCTTGAAAACTGTTAAAAATGAATCTGTGTTTTCATAACTTGCTCTGCTGGCCTTTCACCTGTTGCCATTACTGTTCGTTTTGCGTTTTTCTCCAGATTTTGCAAATCACCCTTAGACAGCTTAAAGAATGGTGATACATTTAGCAAAAGAAACTTTTGACTTGTTTTGATCTCAAATTTAGAAAGATAATTTAACTCCTAATTGAGAGTATAGCTGTTTCCTCTCTTAATTTTTTATTTTGAAAAACTTTTAATTATAGGAATGTTGAAAGGATTATATCATGAATATTAATCTGTATATCCTTAATCTAGATATGACCATTTTAAACATTTTTCATATTTGCATTCTCTGTTTCAGTACACACACACACACACATACACACTTAAACTTTAATCATTTTTTCCTGAATAATTTGAAAGCAAAATATTTTCACACCTTACCCCTAAACACTTCAGTGTGTATCTCCTAAGAACAAGGACCTCAACGTGATCACAACACCATCATCACACCTAATAAAATTTAACATTGACAAGGTAATACCTTGTGTCTCAGTGATTTCTTATGTAACACGGCGTTTTGATACTTTGGGACGTAGAGCTGTAGCCTGTATTTTGTTTTGTGATTCTGTACCGTGCTTGGCTGGTTCCCTGTCTTACCTGGGCTTTCTTATTCTATGGAATCTGTCTGGTGGAATCCGTCTGGTGGGAGGAGCTGGACCGAGCCCAGTTGGGATCAGAAAGATTCCTTCTTAAATTTTGAGTCCTTCTTTTGATTGGATTTCTTCTGTGGTGGTCTTGTTTTTCTAAGACCTTAATAGAGCCTGTGATCAGAGTGTATGCTGACTCTTTGTGACACCTTTCAGGAATGTCATAATGAACGAAGGCAGCTGGGGGATCTCTCACACGCGTGTGCCGACCGAGTCTCGGCCCGGGCACGTGGCCATGATTGCGGGCTTTTATGAAGATGTCAGCGCAGTTGCCAAAGGTACTGTCTCTCTAGACGGTTTTTTGACAGGAAGAGACTGACTGCATAAACACTGCTTCTCTAACGCTGAACCGTGACACAAGGCGGAGTCCGTTTTGAGATCCTTTTGACAAGCCGTTTGGCTTGCCTAACTCACACACAGGCTGGGACTGACTCAAGAATAAAACTTTAATCATGTATCATCGTGTCCTGTTGATAGAATATGATTGGACGGATCTCTGGTTTTCCTGGATGTTAACTCTCAAAAGTTCAAAGGTGATTCTGTATTTTAGTAAAAAGTCCGCTGACTGTCGGGCGCTTTTGAAAGCTTGGAGTGTGATGCAGGCCACCGTCGCTGGCTTCGCATTTGTTCTGCAGTTAATCCTCTCTGTTATTATTTGAAAGCTGCTGCTTCGGGAGCCATGCCAGTGCATCACCATCTAAATATTACTATTGCATTGTTTTTTTTCTCAATTACCCGAAGGATGGAAGGAAAATCCTGTAGAATTTGATTCTCTTCTTAATGAAACCAGGTACACGTGGTCCTGGGGAAGCCCAGACATCCTGACTATGTTTGCCAAAGGTAGGAGTCACTGCTTATATTTCCCCAAATACTAAGTAGGCAATAAATCAATATGGTAATTCAAAATATATACTACATTTTACTGATTATGAGATACATGTTTTGACATATTTAACATCTCTGAAATGTGTGTGTAATAGATGTGTGAGTTTGATTTTTTTCATCTTAGTTGTACTTAAAATGTTGGATTATACAGTTTAAATACCTTGGATTCAGTGAAATGGTATATAATTCTAACATCTAACAGCTTTTTAATCTTGGGGAAGTTAGATAACTTCTCTAAATTTCAGTTTTCTTTTTTGTAAAATGTGATAATAATAATTTCTATCTTATAGGTTTGTTTGGGGTGTTAAATAACTTAATTCATGTGAAATATTGACCAAAATGCTTATTACAGTGATCTCATTATAATGATGACGGTCGCTTACTTTGATTATTAAGAGTTAGTACATAATCATATAAAGATTTAAATGTTAAAATTTATATTTATAACTTCTATTTTCATGTATTCAAGATCATGCCATTGAGACTTGTTGTATTTGTTGTGTTTCTGTGCATGAATCTGCAAGTATGAGAACGTCTCTTAATGAGAAAATTCATTTGCATCATTTTCTAGAATCAGCTGGATTCCACTTAAATTTTATGTTACTAAGTGCTTTTTAGTGGGAGCATTGAGGTCATCTCACCTAATGAAAAGGTTTCGGACCTTTAGTCATGGGTATTATAACTTTTAACAATAGGAATTATTAAAGATTATTCCATATCTCAAAAGCAAAACAGATAGTCAGAATTTTCTGTATGATAGTCACAGAACATTATTATATAGAGCAGTTCCAAAAACTCATCCTACTTGAAGTTCAGCTCAGTTGCTCAGTTGTGTCCGACTGTTTGCAACCCCATGGCCTGCAGCACGCCAGGCCTTCCTGTCTACAACCAACTTCCGGAGTTTACTCAAATTCATGTCCATTCAGTCAGTGATGCCATCCAACCACCTCATCCTCTGTCATCCCCTTCTCCTCCTGCCTTCAGTCTTTCCCAGCATCAGGGTATTTTCTAATGAGTCAGTTCTTTGCATCAGATGGCCAAAGTATTGGTGCTTCAGCTTCAGCATCAGTCCTTCCAGTGAACATTCAGAACTGATTTCCTTTAAGATGGACTGGTTGGATCTCCTTGCAGTCCAAGGGACTCTTAAGAATATTCTCCAACACCACAGTTCAAAAGCATCAGTTCTTCGGTGCTCAGTTTTCTTTCTAGTCCAACTCTCATATTCACACATGACTCCTGGAAAAAACATAGCTTTGACTAGATTGAGCTCAGTTGGCAAAGTAATGTCTCTGCTTTTTAATATGCTGTCTAGGTTAGTCATAGCTTTTCTTCCAAGGAGCAAAGAGTTAAGCTTTTTTGGGGACTAGTAGTGGTGAGGATGAAGTTGCTAAGGTTTACCAAACTCACCTCCCTACTTCTGACTACAGTTCATAGGACAGGATCAGTGCCTTAACTGGAGACAATCCAATAGGAGTGTTCCATTTCTTAGTAATTTATAGTCCCACTCAGATCTTTACTTGGGATTTGAAGAGTACAATGGTTGAGGAGTGGAACCAGTATCATTAGAACTTAGCCTGTCATTATTATAAGAGATTGTCATTATTTTGTTATATCTCTTCCTTATGACCTTTAAGAGGGTATCTAACTCAGAAATTCACTAAGTTGATTAGATTCTTAATAAAATCTTACAAGTGATTAATATATTTGTTGACCCTTTCAAACTGTTTGGCAGTTATCAATATTTTTTCTCATATATTGAGAAAAATGCATGTATTTTATGAATGAAAGAATTGAAATATTTGAATTTTCTTCTTGGTTAGGGAATTTTGTAAAACAGGTGATTTAATCTGATTGTACCATCCCTAGATGCCCAAATTCTTTGATTAGTTTCATCCTTACTTGAAGCAAACTCTGTTGTTTACTTTTGTGCTGTTGTGTACTAACTAGCGTTGTAATTTTTTTTCTTAGCATTTTAAATTACAACTCACTTGTATCTGCTAACAAAAGTCTGTCTAGTCAAGGCTATGGTTTTTCCAGTGGTCATGTATGGATGTGAAAGTTGGACTGTGAAGAAAGCTGAGCGCCGAAGAATTGATGCTTTTGAACTGTTATTGGATAAGACTGTTGAGAGTCCCTTGGACTGCAAAGAGATCAACCAGTCCATTCTAAAGGAGATCAGTCTTGGGTATTCTTTGGAAGGACTGATGCTAAAGCTGAAACTCCAGTACTTTGGCCACCTGATGCAAAGAGTTGACTCACTGGAAAAGGCCCTGATGCTGGGAGGGATTGGGGGCAGGAGGAGAAGGGGACGACACAGGATGAGATGGCTGGATGGCATCACCGACTCAATGGACATGAGTTTGAGTAAATTCTGGGAGTCAGTGATGGACAGGGAGGCCTGCAGGCTGCAATTCATGGGGTCGCAAAGAGTCAGACACGACTGAGCGACTGAACTGAACTGACCTGTATCTGTAAAACTGGAAACTGTTATTGTGAGAACAGAAGCAGCAGCATGTGTTCAAGCATCCACCACGGTCCGTGGCATATCATTAAAATTTTCCCCCCAAATTTCCTCTTCAGGTGACCCTAGAAACCATATTTTTACAGACAGTTACGATGCATCCAATGAGGATTTTGGTGCCCGTGATGTAACAAAGCTGGACACGTGGGTTTTTGACCGTGTGAAGGTATGTGCTGTTGAGTGGCCGGCCTGCCACATGCTAGGTGGCGGTGTTGCCTCCTGTGCAGGAGGCGTCTACTACCTGCACCTGATGTGCTGGAGACTGATTTGCTAGCCCGTGCATCTTCGTGTTCTCTGCTCGGATGAATCTGAGAGTTCCTTATTGTAGCACACTGTTTTGAAAAGACTGGATTCTAAGGAGTTGCACATTCTACAGTAATCATACAGATTTAAAAATAATTTGAGAAAGTAAACCCTTTTCAGTTCCACGCTTCTCCAGTGAAGTAAGCCCTGGATGGGATTCAGGAACCCCACATTTCATTCCTCATTTGCTGAATCACCCCAGAATAACCTTCCTGGTCTTTTGTTGACCACAGAACCAGTCTCTTACAAGCAGTGATGTATGTGAAAGTCTTTTGAAATTTCAAATGTAAGGCATTTATTATAAAATAAGGTAGATATTTTAAATATTTGTAAAAAAAAATTAGATAAGCAAAAACCAAGTTCATAAGTTAATCCTAATAAAACATTTGAGTCTCTCTAAGAAATAGACGGGGGTTTTGGACTATTTGTTAGTGACAATCCTCACAATTTCACCAGGAATCCAATAGAATTTATGTTTTCAAAAATTGTGAGAAAATCTAAACTGGATATTGGCTGACTCCTATCTATCATTCTCTTCTTTCCCATCTCCAAATTGGAACTCATAATTCATCCATTGTAAGAGGCATTCATTGACTGACCTTTAGTGATTCTTCTTTTTACCAGTCGTGTCTCTGGACTGACACTGTGAGCTTCTGCACAACACAGTCATTTTTTATTGTTTGTTTGTAAACAGGCATTAGGTGTCTGCATATACACCAGGAATCCAATAGAATTTATGTTTTCAAAAATTGTGAGAAAATCTAAACTGGATATTGGCTGACTCCTATCTATCATTCTCTTCTTTCCCATCTCCAAATTGGAACTCATAATTCATCCATTGTAAGAGGCATTCATTGACTGACCTTTAGTGATTCTTCTTTTTACCAGTCGTGTCTCTGGACTGACACTGTGAGCTTCTGCACAACACAGTCATTTTTTATTGTTTGTTTGTAAATAGGCATTAGGTGTCTGCATATTTATCAGGAATTAAGTGCTGAATATGTTCTTGATAAAGCCTATTTCTTTCCTTAGAATTTTTTTCGTTAAGATTTTCTTTTCTTACTTAAAGTGAAAGTGAAAATCTTCAGGTTAAATAAAATCTCTTTACCAAAATAGCAAATGATTTTACTAAGTCTCACTTCTTAATATGAACAATTTATGTTAGTATTTGTTTCAGCGCCCTTGGCTTCTAACGTCATAAACATAGCCAAAGATGCTCAGCATTGTGGGTTTGATTCCCTGTGGATGGGCGGGTATAGTTAGCGGTGGCTTGATTCTGTGCCCTTTTTTTTTTTTAACCTTATTTCAACACTGCTATTGGCCAGAAAAAAAAAATTCCCTATAATTTCAGAAGATATGATAGAGGTGTGTGCATGAGTCAGGCAACAGCAGAAATATGAAACCATCCACAATAGAGAGTGGCGTGAAGGAAACCTACGGGGACTGAGAAGATATCTTTAGAAAAGTCCGGTCTAAGCCGAGCAGGTGGAGGAAGACTTCCCTGGAGAAGCCTGGGAAACAAAGAAGTGGCTGGGCCTGGACTGCGCCCAGAGCAGCGCCTCGGGCCCGCGGCGTGGCGGTGCCTGGGCCCCGAGCAGCTCCGTGGCACAGGGAAAGGCCTGCTCTGCGTTAGCTTGTCTCTCAGTGAGTGTGCTGCCAGCAGGCAGCCCAGGGTGGAGGCAGACGAGACTGCCGTGGCGGCTCCCCACTGTCGTTAAGACCCAGCCTCTGAAGTGCCTCTTCGGTCCTCAGAGTGTGGCCTTAGCTTCTGAGTCGTCTTACGACAGGAGATGCTGGAGGTCCAGCCATTATTTCACTGTTTTAGGTCAACAATACACAGAATTGAAAAGGACCTTGTCTTCTACTAAACTAAATTTATTTCAAAAAGACCTTAATAAATAGTTAAATTTATTTCAAAAGACACATTGTCTTTTGACTGCAGTGTTTGATTTCTGTGTCTCATTGGCCATAACCAAACAGGCACCGTGGGAGAGAATAAGGAACTTGTAGGTTTTCAGCTTGAAGCACTGACATGGCCCCATAAGATCAGACGTTTTACTCAGAAAAAGGAAGAAGGCATGCACTCTCCCCCAGTGCATAATAAATATATAAATACAAAAAGGAACGAGTGCCTTTGAGCTAAGAAAAAAATGGAGTTGGTGGACATAATTATACTAAATATTGGGAGTGGTGAAGAAGTTAAGAGTGTATTTCACGTCTTGTGTGCAAAAGACCAATTTTTTAAAAGGCAGTGGGAATCTATCAGGTTAAGCTCTGTAAAATTAGTATTTTATGGTTTCCTAGATCGTGTGTCCACTTTTGAATGAACAGCACTTTTTACAAAGCTGAATAATATCAGTCATGAAACATTGTAAATTCGACTCCAATTTAATTGCTAAGCTTTTTTGTTTCTCATCAGCTTTTCAATTACATTTTTAGAATATAAGTCCTTTCTCTTGAAAAACTTCCCATTTCCATCTAGATTTAAAGTTTCTTAGGGGCTAATTAGAATGTATATGAAAGCTAGGGGGCCATCTTA